>CM062296.1:637691873-637909373 GCA_031216915.1 Pictodentalium vernedei | reverse complement strand
CTCAGAGAGAGACTCCCGCGGACCGACGCCGAGAGTTGGAGTCCTCAACAGGAGTAGACCAGGTACAAAATTCCCCTATTGTTATTTCACTGCCCACGTCTGTCGGCTCTGCACTTGGAAAGCTTTAGATTTGTGTTATCTTGGAAATGCATAAAAATGAAAATGAAAAATGCATACCCACTCGGTTTATTCTGAAAATATTCTACCTATTGTTAAAAGCACAGTCAGTACAGTAAGGATTATTACAGTCGATGTTGTCGGAGTATTGGGACAATAATTTTGTGATTAATTGTTTTTTAAAAATGTTTCTGTTGTTTATATTACGTAAATCAAGGTCTAAATCGTTCCAGAGTTTGGGGTACATGTGTGTTGGAAAATTCTCAAGAGACCTTGTCCTTGTTCTAACAATTTGGAGAGTATCTCTCCTTCTACTAGCTCTACCCGTAGTATTGACTACTGGGTGGAAATAATGTCTAAAGGATATTGGCAGGTTATCGTGATACCAATCAAAAACGAACAGGCACGCGTGAAGTTTGAAGAGATCATTTACTTTAAGAATCTTATTTTCCCGAAAGAGGGGATCAGTGTGTGCATTATATTTCTTATTGTTTATTATACGGATGGAGCGTTTCTGAAGAAGCAGTATCCACTATCCATGTACTGTTTGTTTGTTTGTTTGTTTGTTTGTTTGTTTGTTTGTTTGTTTGTTTGCACAAGGTTACTTGACAAACTCAAGCAAAATATAAGTTGTCCACGCATATAAGATCATGTTTGATTCAATTTATCAGACTGGGTCGATATGCATAGGAGCGAAATTTTAGGACACAAATACCATATCCGACTTCCCATACACGTGTTTGAAATTGAAAAAAAACATTTGCCTTCGTGAAAAACACACACGCTTCCTGGCGTATTCTTTCAAACGTTTTTGTGGAATAAATAATTGAAACACACTTTTATTATTTTCTGACGTTTGAGTACGGTTTCCTTAACCATTCCACAGAGTGAGTTCATCAGAATATCGAATTATCCAAATGACCCCCCCCCCCCCCCCCCCCCTCCCCCCTTCTCCGGTGTTGAGCGGATGCACACACCACAGCATTGCTTTTTGGTTGCTCCATCGATAAATAGCCTATTTTTGCATGGTCACGTTTAAACACCAGTACTTCATCAGTGGTGGAGAAGTCTCTTTTTTATACAGGTATATTTTTCCATAAATCTCGATTGATTACTTCTCGATCAGTACCAATCATTTCACACACGCACGCAGAATGCACGCACGCACTCACACACACAAACTTTTAATCAATATTTGCAATGGAGCCTACGTGTAGCCTTACTACAAAAAATCATTTTGACACCGAAAACATATAGCTTATGGGCCGTATTTGGAACTATAGCTTGTACGGTGAGGACGTTATCTCTTTAGAAAAGAATGGAAAAATAATTAAATTTGACCGGGGTGGGGGAGTAGGTGTATCTGTTCATCTACGGTTACTTTTATGGCAGATGTAAGCCAAATAGGGTGAATGAATCTCATTAAATACGAATTGCCCACGGGTCATATCTTTCTCAAAATCTCATTCGTTCTCGTGTTCACTTTCAACTGAAACTGCAGCCAAAGCGAACATATTGAAGTCTGTTGGATTGGGCGGGGAGGGCGGGGGGGGGGGGGGGGGAGTCAAACTTTCTGTAATTGTACATCAATCACAATTGGCATGAACAGATCATATAATTTTCTTTAAACGAAAGGAGGGTAGATAACGATCATAGCATTAACTCACGACGATGATTTGGAACATCAGGACTAGGTGGGCCTACAAGTCAAACCTCTGCATGTCTGTTGCGGTATTTTTATTTTCGATTTAAAGTGAAATTGCAAATTATACGCGAAGACTGGCTGAATATTTTCATTCTCATCACAAGTTCGAGGCGGAATAATAACGATTTTAAAAGAGTGTTTTTAAAAGTCTTAGACTATTTCTATTAAATGTTGATGAGATCTGGAGCGGTAGCGTGTCGAGACCACGAATCTGTGGTCGAACTTCGAAACTGAATTCCACAAGCAACCGAGTAAGCCTACAAAACAATAGAAAAAAGGATTTCTCAGAGCTTCAACATGAAACTAATTCAAACTATATAGATACCTGAAGGCTTATCGTGTATTTGCGTTCCCATTCCGTTTACAAATGATCGGTATCCGCGTTCATCGTTTTTCTTTCGATCCAGAAACATACGTCACGTTTATTTCATCGTTTATGACCGCTCATAAAACTGCGAGATAATTGCGGTTTTGCTAAAACTACTTCCAGCTTGTAGTGCACGGGTATATGAGGATACTTCTGACATGGTGATGTATTACTTGAGGTTACCTTTTGAGGATACCTTTATATCCATTTGAGGATATCCTTGAAAGGATATCTTTTGCAGGATATCTGAGATAGTTATGACTCTTACTACCCGTTTTAGCCACACCGAGACTTTCGTAGCTTCAAGGCCACTACTTGTCCACAGTCACCACCATTTGTCCTTTGATTCAACACTATTGTAGTCACCCAATACTATAGTCTTCTATCACCCTCATAGTTGTGAACCATTACTGCCTCGTGCTATTACTATCGGCTACTACAATTCTGCACTGTATTTCAACCATTACTAAGTTATAGTACTACTGCAGCTCATAGTGTCTACCACTACAATGCTACCGCTACGGTTCGTAGTTCATACTACTATCATTCCACTACTGCTTGCTCGAACAGCTTTTTCACACTTATTCCAATTTCTTATAATAAGCGATCGTGCAGTTACTGAAAAAATCATTGCTAAGGGCTAACAGTAGACCTATGGAATACACAAAGTTTCTTCTGTACCACTCTACCAGACAATCAAGCATAGGACCATGTGATCTAACATTACGTACTATCCATACCTACTAGGGACTGTGTAGCGCTTAGGTGGGTCCATAGTACAATGGACCACCACTGAACCAGAGGGAATACATACCTTACATCTTATACAAAAACACTCAACAGCCACGCATTATCCCCTCCCCACAATACTGCTTGACCAAGCATTATGTGCCACATATACCAGTTATATGATAATATAAAGCCTTAGGCAGATAGTGGTATAAAGTGATAACAGTAGACCAACAGGGGTACATAGCGTACAGCATATACAGCCACACTAGACAAGCCTGCATTACCGCCGCCCACACATCAAAATACTGCTTAACCTAGAATAACGTACTCCCTATACAATCGGTTGGCCAGCACACCGCCCTAGATGGAGAGTGGTACCAAGGGCTAACATTGAACCAGCAGGGGGTACAAACCGTACGTCCTATACTACCACACTAGACAGCCATGTATTACCCCCCCCCCCCCACCCCACCCCCTCACAATAGACTATCATTACGTAACACCTATTCCAGTTACAGAAAAAATATGAAGCATTAGGTCGATTAGTAGTACCAAGGAGTGAAAGGGGACCTACATGGGATATATAACGCCCATACTATATTACCGTTCTAAACGGCCAGGGACTACCTCGAAATACCGCACTAGACGACCATGCATTACCCCCCCCCCCCCACCCTCCCCATAATACTGTCTGGACTAGCATTACGTACTATCTATGCTAGTCATAGGATAGTACAAAGCATTCGGTAGATAAGCAGTACCAAAGGCAAACAGGGGATCTGCAGGGGTATATACCGCTACTATCATACCAGGACAGTTCGAGAAACTCGACACCCCTAAGGTTCCGCTCCACAGTTTCGCACTATTGCACAGGGGTGAAATTCTAAACATAGGGCATATGTTGAAACTAAGGCCATGTAAAATTGAGATATATTTTTAGTATCAGATATATGATTACATTAGGCTTTTTGTTGGACAAGAGAATTTGAAGTTTTGATCCCAAAGTTGGATTCTGATACATAGGGGTATATTACCAGATGAATTATGGGAAACAGTGGCTTCGAAAAATTGGCTATTTTTTAAAATGTAATTTTTACACAGGTTTGTTACCAGACAGGTAACTAAAAAATGAGACGGAAACATATAAATTTGTTTTTTGCATTTTAGAAACAAGAGATGCTCTGTTCCAGGGGTGGGTAGGTGGGGTTGGTGGGAAAATTCTGCTTTTGAGGCTGCTAGGTGGCTGAAAATGACCGGTATCGGCATTTTTTCATGCACTTTTTCAGGTTGAAGTCTGGTCTTTGACAATAAATTATTCCACCCACATTCAGATTGTTTATTTCTACTTAGTCAGATAGTGTTATATGTTTTTTCTGTGGATTTGGGAAATGTAATTCATGTTATGAGTTAGATAACTAAGCTGGCATGTCATATTTGGAAATGCCTGGAAACTGTGGAGCGGAACCTAAGCTCGAAAAACGTTATGTCAGATTGTACGGTGGACAACACCAGCAGTTAACGTTTCTTTTACGTCGAGCGCGCCCATAATGACGTCACGTCGTCAATAGCAACGCCAACAGTTTCGCGGGGAAAACCTTCAGGAAAACTCACCTTCCCTATCGATATTCCATTACATACTCATATTATATACCCACAGTCCCGTGTGTATATATATCACTATACATTTTTAGCATACTATACATGCAGCGCGTATACCACTTGAGGATCAAGATGCATGGGGGCCGAAGTTTTGCACAGGAAAGAGTTGCTCTGGCAAAAGCTCCAGTTCCTATGACAATTTAACACTAGTTTCTCTGGCAACGGTCCGGGAACCGGGCCCGATTCTTACGTGCTGTACTACTAGTTGTGTCTGACAGTCCTTCACCTTTTCGGGAGCACAAAACTCGCAATTGGTAAAAATAGTGACTGAGGGCCTAGGGAAAATCTCTGTCATTGGCATTGGGGACTCGGGGGGGGGGGGGGACTGTGTGCATTCTGGTGACTGTGCCTTTTCAGATTTACATTCATATTCATTGGTTTTTAAAGCTGCTTCTTTCAGTCTCTGTGGCTATACCAAGTGCAATGTCAAGTTTATCAACCCGTTCTTATCTTTCATGCTCACTTTAGTGCACACTCCCCAGACTATAATTAACGAGTCATATTTCAACAGTAAAACAGAACTTGTTTACAAACGTAAACTAGCACTGCTCAAATTCTCGGTGTTTAATTTTTAATTTATTATGTACCCTGATGTATCATTACAAGGGAATCCAATGAAACGATCCGTGATATGTATACGAAAGATTTCGTCTGAAAGATTCTAACTCTGCGGCTTGATGTTTGCATCAACACTTTCTTGTTTCTCGGCCATGCTCCCAGCGTGTATGTATCTGCGCCACTGATTGGCTAGCGGAATGTGATTGACAGGTTTTTTATCATGATGCTGAAACTATATTATTTTAGCATGATGCTTAATTATTTGAGTATAATGCTGAATTAATTTAGAATCATGCTATATTATTTTCCACGAGTTCATGAATGCTGCATAAATAATACAGCATGATGCCGAAATAATTAAGCATGATGCTGAATTACGAGAAAATCAATCATGCATTTTAATTCAGCATGATGCTTAATTATTTTAGCATGATGTTGAATTAATTTAGCATCATGCTATATTATTTGAGCATGATGCTGAATTAAGTGAGCATCATGCTATATTATATTGCACGATTTTATGAATGCTGCATAAATAATATAGCATGATACCAAATGAATTAAGCGTGATGTTGAATTACGAGAGGATCATGCATTTTAATTTAGCATGAGGCTTAATTATTTTAGTATGATGTTTAATTAATTTAGCACCATGCTCTATTATATTGCACGATTTCATGAATGCAGCATAAATAATATAGCATGATGCCGAAATCAGGTCCGTGTGCGGGATGGTCATAACTGTTTTTTTAGTATGATACTCTGCTAATTAAGCATGATGCTATATTATTTGGTATGATTTCATGAATGCTGCATAATAATTAAGCATGATGCTTAATTATTTGAGTATGATGCTGAATTAATTCAGCATCATGCTATAGTATTTAGGTATCATACTATATTATTTTAGCATCATGCTCTATTATTTTAGCATCATGCTTAATTCACTGATTCATGACCCTGTTCGTACTGCATAGTTCACGTCACATACCTCTGCCTCGTTCTAGGGATAGCTTCAGTCAGGTCTTTGTTGCCAAAATGATGATGATGTTCCAAATATAACACATGGTACAAATGTGATATTTCTAAACCAAACAGTTGTAAAGAGTTTGGAATCTCTGAAGAATGCTGAAGGCAGATGGATAACAGAGTCCAGCAATGTCGCAGTAGTGTGTTAAGCCTAGTTGGAGTAGTCAGGGTTGAGCTTGAGTGGATGAGGATTAAAAACGGGATAAATCCTAGTCAACTGTGCTCAAGGACGTGTGCTCAGAATGTTTTGGTTCGGGATGTGCTCCTCTGAATTTCCAACTTTAACCGCCACGTCCACCCCAACTGACGAACAGCCACCTTTTGAAAAAAAAAACGTTTTAAATCTATCTCCTCCTCTCCCTTTCCTCCCCTCCCCTCCCCTTGAGTGAGGATTATTCCAACCTGTACCCGTGAACTTCTAACTTCTGAAGAAATCTGACTGAACCCTCTCCCCATATGTTCAAAATATATGGTCATTACCTTTGTGTTCTTGAGTTGGTAATCGTTCTTGAGTGCAACAAGGCGCCATCTGGAGATGGTGTCTTGCTGCAATCAATGACTAATGACTCCATTTAGAAAAACCTATGAAATGTGGAAATCCAATAAAATGTGTTCAAAAATCACTCAATATCATATAAACTCGCAGCTATTGACAAAATGCTACGAAATCTACTATCAACGGGCATAAAATGTCCAGCTGTTGGCCGTTTGGTGCTTAAAATCTGTAACTACTTTGGTAGAATTGGGAGGGGAAGGCACCACCCCCATCCCCCACACCCTTCGTCTTTGAATGTGTTACCGCAGTATCTGAAAGCACTGATAGCAAGATTTTGTATTGAAGGCTGGATGTTATGTTGCAATGAAGATATATAGTGTGGTATACAGGATGCCCGTTTATTCCATACTGCTTGAGGGCGAATCCAATATGAAATTAAGTGGCACCGTATATACCATATCAGGTCACTAACAAATTGTGTAATGAATATATCTTACCGACTACTTTTTCTGTAGACTGAACTAGCAACTGCAATGGATACTAAATGATAGAATTTGCACTTCTATAACCCCTTAAACCTTGATAATGTCCTCCAAGACATTGCAATGACGGTACTTGCAAGGGTCCATATTCATTACCTGGGGGTAAACCATTTAATATTTTCAACGTGCAGCCTTCGGGCTGTGTGTTGAAAATATTAATTGGTTACCCCACACATTCATTGAGCAGTCAGACTACCTGGTGAAATTATGCCATACCGGTAACATGTTTTTGGACCGCAAAAGCCGCCTTCAGACGTCAAAAGGTTAACGTGAAGCGATTATCGTATGTCAACGTTTTGGAATATCAATGAAAAAAGGGGATCACTCTAGAGAATCAACCATCATAAATTTTGATTTGCCGTACAGAGTCCAAAGGCAGGAGACGTTTTAAAACCAATGAAATTCTCAGATACTTGTTGGCGGTAAGAAATTATAATTTATCTTTGGCAACATCCAGTCTAAGTCGTTATTTAATACCTGCATGTCGGTACTGAACCCTAAGGCTGAAACTGAGGGGTTTAAAGAGATATCCGGGTTTGTTTTTTTTTAAATCGCCATGTCCCCTTATGTTGCCCGAGATAACGATCTTTTCCCGCATCCTACTAAAGAAATATTGCCGATATGTGTGCGTGTGTCAATATTTATTTATTTATTTATTGAGGTTTAAGGTCACATATTTATGCACAATGGCTAATCATGACCGTGACAGTTTTACGGGTGGAGGAAGCCGGAGTACCCGGAGAGAACCACCGAGCAACGACGAGCAGCTGCCAGCTCCCCAACATCGTAACTCCGCACTGCAGCACAGGCAGGGTTAGATTGGTTGAAGACATGCGTACCATCGACGTGCAGTACGCCTTAGTACACGGCGTCATCGTGCCCCCACACGGGCAATGGGGATGAAGTGTCTTGCCCAAGGACACAACGCGGTTGCCGCAGGTGGGATTCGAACCGAGGACCTCTCGGCTTGCAGCCTGCACCTCTACCTACTGAGCCACCGCGCTCCCTTGCGTGTGTCAATAAATGTGATAAGTAGATCTTCTGTATCTCAGATCGTTGTTTTTTTATAAAATTGTATGTGGGCGGGCGGCATTTTATTTTATTTTTTTTATTTTTGTAATCATTTCTATGCCATCAGAAGTTCATGGTCTTGGTTTGTTTTATATTTTAGACCTCATAATCTATGGAATAGCGTGGGTGGTGGTGTATTTCATCCATTGAGTGCAAGAAGGCTTTGCAATGATAAATACCATTGTGCAAACGAAAGTTTGACTCTTGTTGAACTCAAGGGACAAGTTTATACATTTTATTAACTTGGGTAAAATATCAGACATAAACCATTTAATTTTTATATTTTTTAAGTTTGCATTGGTTATAAAAAGAGAGCATGGGGCAGCGAAAATGACCATGCGGGGGGAGGGGAGCTGAGAAACATATTTTTAACTTTTTTAGGCCTAAACTATCGCAAATGTGATCTCGCGCGATAATGCTCAAGTCCTACACAGGCTACACTAAGGAGCAAAGTTGGAACCAAAAACGTCCTGATAAGCAATCTGTCGATCTGTGTGAACGCGAGCAACGCCTGAATGTGCCAATAGCGAGAAGACAACTAGGTCGATGAACTTCAGTCGATTTTTTCACCATTCGGTGAAGCAAATTGAAGAAAGGACTTTTTGCCCCCAAATTCAACTTGACGCTGCTTGAAACCAAGCGAATTCAACACAAAATGAAACATTCCCAAGGCGAAGAAACACAACCCCTATAACGTGACTAAACATAGTCTATTTGTGAAGCTAGTTTCCAAACTAGGTCATGACTCGACAAGTTTTTTCTTATGTGAATTTGAGTCTTACCTTCATGACGCTTTCATTTAACCCAACGTAGCGGGCCAGCGCTGTTCTCAAAAATCGCCCGTTAATTTTCATTATTTTTTCATTTTCTGTCTCAAAAACATAGGTTACGACCTCCCATTGGAATGAGCTCATCGAGCTCGTTCCAATGAAATGTCATAACCTATGTTTTTGAGAGAAAAAATGAAAAAAAAGGTTCTCAAGAATTTTTTTTTTCAAATTCGTCTGTGTTTCATGCTATGTAAAGGGTTAATAGTCTACTTTTTACAGATTGGTAATCTGTTTTACAGATTGGTAATTTGTATTTACAGATTATTAGAAGACTTCGTTTACAAAATATTAGAAGACTGTTTTTTATAGATTATTAGGAGACTGTTTTTACATTTTAGTAATCCAAAACAAGGGATTTCTAACCTGTATTTACAGATAATTAGATCACCATTTTGACAGATTATTAGTTGACCTGAAACTGTTAACCGATTAATCAATTAACCAATGGTCAACGTCTTGATCGATCAAAAAAGTAATTGATCGATTAACCGTCAGGCCTGATTTAGTCGACGGATTTTTGACTCATCGAATCTAATACCAGTGTAAAAAATTAATTAAATTCCTCGATGATTCGTCGACTATTTCAATCACATGCGAGTGAGACGCATAAGACGAATCTCCGTCGGTGATGCGTCTGAAATACGTGTTTGAAATGGTCGACGGATTTTTGACGCGTCGAATCTTATAGAAAGTGCGGAAACAAACGAGCGCTACCGATCAGCCGAATGCAAATCATTTGGTTATAAGGAAAGCACATGTCAGTCGCTGGAAATACCCAATCTTACGTCATTTCAGTGTTGACTGATCGAAAGCTTGATTCGAGATTTTTCAAAATGTCTGAAGCATTGGTGAGAACGAAAATCAATTTATCAAAATGACTGAATAAGAAGTTGAGATAGGTGAGTGCGAAAATCAGTTTTAAACAGATAGCATTAGGCTTGCCTACAAACTACGTTGATAGTTTCAACTTTCGACGTTCGTGGTATTGCTGTTGCTACGGGCAACGTAAGTCGGCAAAATATTCTCGTTTAGAAAAGTCTATCCCCCCCCCCCCCCCTCTCTCTCTCTCTCTCTCTCTCTCTCTCTCTCTGGTTTTGATGTGTTCCCGCCTCCTGGGTGATTTTTTAAACCGGATTCACAAAATTTGATTCCGGCCCCCGGTTTGCTGAAACTCACATCGAATTCAGTTATTTGTTTATTGGGGTTATACGACAGTTTCAATTGTAAGTGTCATGTCGGGTCAGGTAGTTTTACGTGTGTGGGGGAGGGGACCACCGAGCAATCAGCGAGTAACTACCGAACTCTTCAATGTGCTAACCAGGGTAACTAGCATGCGGTTGAAGGCATGTGTACCAGTGACGTGCCACACGCCTTTTTAGGTGGGGGATGAGGGCTAAACAGGTGATCGCACGGATAAAATGCTATTGGCGAGGATGTTATTGTTGAACATAAATCAAAAGCCGTTAATTTTATGTTTTTCTGTGTGGGAGTGGTATTCCTCAGTGCTCAGCTTTTCCACCGGTCTTTAGACGGCTGATCAAAGCAGGAAAATTAACTCTAGCTTCCAATTTTCCCCTGCCCTGAGTCTCAATAAGTTGAATCAGTAATTGTGATTTCTGCTGGGATGTGTTTTTCTTTCAGTCAGAACATCTTTGTGAACATTTCTAGGTACAAGTAGAACACATGCCACAAAAAAATTGCAGTTAATCCAGGGAAGGTGGGTGGAGGGGGGGGGGGTGATAAAACAAGATGCATCACTTTGCTCGAGTAGGATCATGGAAGGCACATATAGGATATCAAAGTTAGGAGGTGGGGGGCAAGAGTAATATCTAAGGGGCGTACTGAATATGATTTGCAGCATCATCTGAGCAACGCAGCGGCGAGATGGGTCGAGCACGAGAGGGTGTGTCCCCCGCTTGTGGGCCGTTGGAGTGGGCCTGGGGTGAGGTTTCCCTGGGAAAGGTTTTGAAATTCGACACAAAAACAGCATTTTATTTGACTCTGAGTCTATCTGTGTCCTTAATTAGTTAATAAGTTGTGAAAGGCAACATTAATTAGGCCACATCACCACCAAATAGAATCCAAATAAATTATAAAATTATACGCACACATTATTAAAGTGTCTATTGTAAAGGGACAGTCTCGTAAAACATCTCATCAAAAATGACAAAGAGCAATATTGATGAGATGTTTTATAAAATTATAAAATATTGTTACCAACTGCTTGCAACAACATGGCAAAATAGCAACCAACAGTTGAACTATTTGGTGCAGCGCCATTTCAGTCTTGCGTACGATGGTTTCCTGCATGGTTGTAAGCACAACACACGTGGGTACACACTAAAGTGCCCCTCAAATAATGTCCGAAGCATGTGAAGTTTCAAATGAATTTGAAAAAAATAACCACGGAAAATATAAATTATGGATGACGTACAAAGCATCCCTGTTTTGATATTTTGTTTGGAGAATTGACGTGATACATAAGTGAAACTGTGCTCAACAGAAGGCAGAAATATTTGGAAATCCAAATGTTAAGTTTACTGTCCGGAGACAGCCTCGTATAAGCTTTAAGTTTACTGCTGAATCCCTTTCAGTTCTGATTTATTAATGTCTTACTGCTTTGATTATTCCTTGTAATATTTTTGTAAAATTTGTTCTGAAATAAATACTGTTTAAACTAAGTTTACTTTCCCTGCTATTCACGTATAAATTTTCTATTACGCACTCCCTCCACTCAAACATTTTACAAGTATAAATATCTAGATCTTAAATTTCTTGCCTGATGTTCCCTATATCAGGCATATTGATTAACATGGGGAGGGGGGCGGGGCATGACGGAATTTGAAATTTTTTTTGGGGGGGGGGGGGGAGGGGGTGCAGGTTCCGCTAGATCATGGTTGCAATGTGCTGAGGCGTATACCACGTCAACGGTACACACGCCTTCAACCATTGATAACCCTGCTTGTGCAGAGTTAGTAGCTCTGATAGTTACTCGCTCCGATCAGTGTTTCTCCGGGTTTTCCGTAAAACTGTCCGTCACTGGCCTTCGAAAGTGTCGGGGCGCCCCAGAAAACAAATAAATAAATAAATAAATAAATGTCGCGCCCTGGGTGCAAAAACAGAGTGACCGAAGGAACCAAACGTACGCCGGTTGACCACGATTGGCTGATCAATTAGTTTCGACGCGACGGTGATGTGTCTGTATATTTCACAACTTCTCCGTGTTGCATCACCGACGGATTCAATACAATTAGATTCGACGCGTCAAAAATCCGTCGACTAAATCAGGCCTTACTTTTGAATTATTGTATCATATTGGTTAAGGGGACGTCCAACCTAACTTTGGTCAAATTTCATGTAATTTTCTTTCAAGTCTAAAAAAGTCCCAAAATGAATAACCCCAATAAATTATATACCAAAATGCTTGGAATGAAACATAGAACATGTGGAAACTGCAATTTGCCATAGAACTGCTGCCATGTGTGAATAGCACCACCTGAAAGTCTGCTGTGGCATAAGTAAGAGAACAAAATTTTTACAATAAAATACCTCAAAATAAAATAACAGCTGTATTCTATAAACATTGAAGTACATACTCGAAGAAATCTTTTCCTAATTCATGAAAGTAATAAAGATTGAGACCAAATGTTATAAGTGGAGAGCAGGTATAAAAGGCCGATTCCAGACCACTTTGTACATGTACATACACGTACACGTACATGGTGCGTTTTTACCATCATAGGATTCAGTCTTAAATCGCGTGCACGTATACAAAAATGTCGCTTTTTCATGGTGGTCCAGAATCGGCTATTGTTTTTTGAGGCTCACAGATCGCACTTTTCACGTTCAAATACCCATTGGCGAACGCGTACTTTATTTTTATTTATATTTAAGGTCACATATTTATGCACAACGGCTAATCATGACCGTGACAGTTTTACGGGTGGAGGAAGCCGGAGTACCCGGAGAGAACCACCGAGCAACGACGAGCAGCTGCCAGCTCCCCAACATCGTAACTCCGCACTGCAGCACAGGCAGGGTTAGATTGGTTGAAGACATGCGTACCATCGACGTGCAGTACGCCGTAGTAGACGGCGTCATCGTGCCCCCATGTGGGCAATGGAGATGAAGTGTCTTGCCCAAGGACACAACGCGGTTGCCGCAGGTGGGATTCGAACAGAGGACCTCTCGGCTTGCAGCCTGCACCTCTACCAACTGAGCCACCGGGCTCCCTGGCGTACGCGTACATTCGACACGTCGCTCAAAAAAGTGAAAAATATACGAAATTGTACATAAAAATTTTCTTAAATTTTTTGTCGACGTTCCCATCGTGGATTAGACCTTCAATCTATCATTGGTGAACGCGAGCAAAAAACGCATTGCCGATTCCAGACCAGATCAAAAAATGGTATGCCGATTCTGAACCACCTATGGACCACTTACATTCGCGAACGAGTGTTCGTACGGTTAAAGCGCGATCCGATCGGCGAAACCCATTTGCCGATTCTAGACCAGGAAAATCGACCTCAAAAACGTTTTTTCGACGAGGTTTTCGTTTCAAACGGATGACATTGAAAAAAAATTGAGTTTCAGAAAATTAGAAATCGATGGGAAAATCGTTTGTTTACGTTTTGTCACTGCGAATTTTGTGAAATACATCTTAATAAAACACTTTGTAGAATCTGTTTTATTCAAATAAAAATAGTAAGGAAATAAAAAAGTGATTGATATATATATAGGAGAGAAAAAAAAAAAATAAATGGTTATTTAAAAAATAAATATATCAAATGGAATAGATAACAAAAAATACGTAAATCATGAATGCTTCCCAGACTATTAGAGCAAGGTTTCTTTTTAAAATGCTGATGAGAGCCTACGCATTCTGCGTGAACGAACAACGCCTCTTGTTAGAATGATGCGTCGGATGTCGGGATCACCTAGACTTCGATCATGAGAATCATTCGTGTCTGACGATGGAAAGGGAAGATATGGTCGTCAAGTATTTCGAACCGGTGTTCGAACGCGTTCAAATCGACGAAGTGATCACGTTTTGGAAGAGATTACTCTTCTGTAAGGATCGAGACAAGCCCACAGTTTCGGAAGAACTGAAATTGGCACGTAGAAGTCTGACTTTAGAAGACAAGGGATGCATCATGAAATTATTGTTCAATGAAGCATACGTCTAAGTTTTCTCATTGATATAAATGAGGGAGAGTAGAAAATAAAAATAAATACACACATAAATCTATTTATCTAATATTAGAAAGAAAGAAAAAAAACCCACAAAAATGGGAACCAGAAATAAATTGTATCCAACGTTAGATGACGACGAGGATGAGAAGCCGAACGGCGTTTTGCTGATGGCACCATCGCTAGAAGAAAAAGAAAGAGGAGAGAGGTATCGCATCGATCAAATCAGTAGAATCCAATCGTATTTAACTCAAGAGAGAGATTCTCGTCATTCTCTCAAGAAGAAGTATTCGCGTTTCCTAAAATTCGTCAACGCGATCGACACGACACTCATCACGATTTCCATTGGTTTACACGCAGCCAGAATCGGATTGTTGTCGACTGCGGTCGGTATTCTGATCGTGTTAACCGTAGAAGGAGTGGCTCTCGCCGCTGGATTGTTTAGCATGCTCGGAAACTTTTGAGTAGGAAATTATATCTGAAGGCCAGGAAACACGACAAGATTCGCTTCTTGGCCGACTCCAAGATCGACACGATATCCGAAATGATCTTGATGGCATTGAAAGACGGTAGGATATCGGACGGATAATACTTCACGATATTGGGTGAGAAAACAAAATAGGAAGCCATGAAAGAAGCTGTGAGAATCAAGACTCGTCAGATCATCAAGGAAGAGATGAAGGATTCTCTCGTGGAAAAGGGGAGGAATGAGGCCAGGGAGGAATTTAGTAAGATGATAGAACTCAAGAGCAGCGATTGAAAAAAAAAATATATATAATAAGAACAGAATTTTTAAAAAAGAAATATTAAATTTATATATATAAAATAAAAACGAAATTAATTTAAATAACTCTCAAAAATTGTATTGCAAAAAGTGTAAGAGAGTTACCGAGATGAGTAATTCTCAAGAAGTACGAACTAAAAATGACAGACAGATGCTTCGCGGAATTTGCGATGTGTGTGGTTCTATCAAGACTCGATTTGTCAAAAAGAAGAACGCGACAAAGGTAAAGGCATCGTGAATAAAATTATCAATAATCTACCTTTCGAAATGCATCTGCCTGGTCACAGTTTCACGGGACCTGGAACGAAATTGAACAAGAGACTGAACGCCAATCTGACTCCTAAATCTTGGAGCAAACCTGTGAATAGGGTGGACGCGGCCGCGTATGATCACGATCCATGCTACACCGGACATCCCGACACCAAGACTCGCAACGACATCTGCGATAAAAACATGTTGGCGAAATTGAAAGGTATATCGAATCCGACCAGGAGAGAGAAGATAGAACGTTCGCTGGTCGGCAATTTGATCGGTGCGAAACGTCGATTCGGATGGGGCATTCTAAAAAAAAGCGCATCTGAAAAGAAGAAGAAACTATTATTGATGAGTGAATTAGCCGAGGAGTTACACAAACCCATCGTGCGTAAATTTCGAAAGAAGGGTGTTCGTGAAGGGTTTGGATGATATTTGGTCTGCCGACTTGGTCGACATGAGATCGTTTTCGAGGTGGAACGAGGGTGTCAAATATCTGTTGACGGTCATCAACGTATTTTCCAAATACGGTTGGATCAGAGCTTTGAAGAATAAATCGGGACCCTGCATCGCCGAGGCTCTGAAGAGCGTGTTCGACTCGTCTTCTCGAAAACTGAATAAATTGTGGGTGGACAAGGGGAAGGAATTCTACAACAAGCATGTTCATCGATTGGTCGACCTCTACTCGATCGAAAACGAAGAGAAAGCCAGCGTGGTGGAACATTGGAATTGAACGATGAAGGAAAAGATGCATAGATACTTCACGGCGAATTTGACAAAGAAATACATATACGCTCTGAACGGTCTGGTCAAAGATTACAACAACACATGACACAGACTGATCAAGATGACTCCCGTGGAAGCTAGTGATCCTCAAAACGAAAAATGGGTCTACACGAATCTATATCCTGAGAGATCTAAGATCAGGAAGAAGTCTAGAACGCCGAAATTTGCCGTCGGTGATCAAGTGAGAATCTACGCTTATAAGAAGCACTTCAAAAAGGGTTATACTTCTCGATGGACCTCAGAAATCTTCGTGATAATCAAAATATTTCACACCGATCCGGTGACTTAAGAAATCGAAGCATTGGATGGAGAAGAGATCATCGGAAAGTTTTACGAACAACAATTACAGAAGATGAAGTTTTGATAAAGAAAACAATTTTTTTTTTATTTACTCTCTTCAACATTTTCTTGTTTACACATATATATATATAGGAGAGAAAAATAATAATAAAAAATAATTAAAACTATTTTTAGATAAAAAAAAGCAAGCTAATTAATAAACAAAAAACAAAAACCCTTTAAAAAATGGCAAATATACTAGATATAGCACAAAGCATAGTGAAAGATGAAAGTATTCAAGAATATGAGGTTCACGAATACAAACCGGTAACCAGAACAAGTTTGAACAATGCGGGAGAGATAAGAATCAACGTCGAAACTCAAGATGTATTCGTCCATCCTAGCGAGAGTTACATAGTGGTGCAGGGACGTCTCACCAAGGAAAATGGGAGTGACTACGCCGCCGACGACACGGTTACTCTAGCCAATAATGGCATCATGCATCTATTCAGTAATATAAAATACATGCTATCCGGACAAGAGATAGAATCTGTGTTTCATCCCGGTCAGGCCACCACGATGTTCGGACACTTGACATATCTGGATGATTTTTCGAAATCCAGAGGACTTAATCAGTTGTGGGTGAAAGACACCATCGGCCCTGCTAACGCCGGCGCCGCCATGATAATTGACTACATCGTCAAGACGTCCAGACCTAAAGGAACGTTTTCATTCAGGATACCTTTGAAACACATCTTCGTATTCGCAGACGATTACAACAAGATCATGTACGGATTCAAACACAATCTGACGTTGATTCGAAAGGGAAATGATGACGGATAGTGAGACTCCCCACGACTGAGGCAGGTAAGATAACTCTACACAAGATATCGTGGTTCGTTCTGCACGTGGAACCTTCGATCGTGGAAAAAGCGCATCTCTACAAGATCATAGAATCCAAGAGTAAATTACCCGTGGGATTTAGAAAGAGACAGTGCGACGCGGCTAGCATTCCACTCTCCACGAATCACTTCGATTGGAGATTGACGGTGAAATCTGCTTCTGAGAGACCGCGTTTCATCGTGGTTGCGTTTCAGACCGATAGGGATGGAAAAGAATGTGTCGCAGTTCGATCACTGCAATTTGAGAAACATGCAAGTGTTTCTGAACGTCACAAGATATCCAGCAATCAATTACAAAGCGTCGTTCGACAAGAACCATTTCTGCAGACTGTACGGCGATGCTGCTGATTTTAGAAAGAAGTATCACGGTCTAGGCGAAATGATGAGCAATCCTAACATATCTCCCGGCGAATACATGTCGAGGTATCCCATGTTCGTATTCGACGTCAGTAAACAGAGTGAGCGACTCAAGAGTAGCATCTTGGACATTCAGATCAAGATGCAATTTGATAGGAACATGCCGAGAAAAACCAAAGCCTTCGCCCTGGTCCTGTCGGATAGAGAATTACAATTCGAATCGGATGGAAATAAGATGTCGATCATTCGATGAGAGACGTGTGTGAAAAAATAAAAAAAAGTAATGAGTAATTATTAAAAACAAAAAAAAACAAACAAAAAAATAGAAGTAATGAGATCTAGAGAGACTGAATATCTTTCTAAATCTCATTATTTTTTTTTTTGTTTTTAATAATCACACATTATTTTTTTTAATTAATTATTTCCACGCATTCACTGTTTGTTCAAAGGATCTAGTTCTATCAGTAGGCTCACCACGGAAGTGGCGGCTTCGTGATTATTGGTTTTTGTAACGAAATTAATCCTGTCTCCGGTGTTCACTTTGAGAGGCGTGCCGAACGTGCTAACATTCGCGTGTTGATTCTCAGTCTTTTCGAAGCTGTATCTTTTATTGCTCTCTACTCCATTCACCACGAGATTGACGAGCGCTCTGTTATTCAAATCCGAGGAAGCCAGACTCATTCGAATGATTTCACCCCCTAACAGCATGGAATATCCCACCTGACCATGTTTTTATCCACTACCTCCGTTTCCGAAAGACCACTCGGTTTTTCCTTCCTCTAACATGCTGGCCTCCTCTGCCCACACGGTGATCAATTGTCTAGCATATTTGACTTTCTCCACCACTGAAATCAGAGTGCAGGCATCTGTCATGTTCACGGGATCCGGTAGATGCGTGAGCGCGTTCCACCCATGTCTAGTTTATCTTGCATAATGTCACCCTTTCTCCAGACCGAGTTGTCATCCACGTACTTCCTGCTGACTGTGCTGGAATCGAATTTGGGATCGTGATTGAGACCGAATAAATTCTCATCATTCATGTTGATACCACCCTCCATGGTTCCACCAGATTGTTTGTTCAGGTAGAGATCATCCACTTGCGATTCTACGTATTCTTGTGATCGTATCACGGCAGAATCTATGTAGCCCTTGTTGACTGCAGTTGAGTCCGCATCCGTGTCGTCGAACTTTGACAGATTCAATATCCTGTTGAATCCTGCATTCAGATCCGATTTCATTTCTCGTTTGTCAGACTTTCTCTGTTCCAGATCTACGTAGTGTTTGGTTGCCACGTCCTTGGGATTCGTGAGAGTGGCCATGTTCATTATCTTGTTAGAATTGGCGTTCAATTGCGAGTGCATCATTTTCTGAACGTATCTATTTCTCAGATGTTCGCTGAATCGCACGTGAGAGTCATCAGCGTATTTCTTGGTTACAGCCTCGGTGGGATCTATGGGATTTGCGATGTTCACCAAATGTTTGGATTTCAGATCGAGATCCTCGGTCATGGCTTTATCCACGTAATTATCTAGCATGATTCATTCGAAAGCTGCATTCCCCCTGTCGACGTATCTTTTAGTTGCAGCATCTGCGAGATCTATCAGCTCGGGAAAATTGTAGAGCTTCTTATCGTTCATGTTCAAAGGTTCCTCTCGAGGTTCGTATCTCCGAACGTAACGTTCGTCCAAGTTGGCAACGTCGTAACCATCACCGACTTCGAGCGTCTTCCTCTTCTTTTTGGGTTGACTTTCGTCGTCACTTCTACCAAATTTATCAACTGGCATGTTGTTTTGAGATTTTTGTTTTAAAAATATATTTCAAACGCAGTTTATTAAAAATGAATTATTTCACTTATTTTTATTTTTCGTTTTCATTCGATTAAAATTTTTTATATAATTTTTTTACCTTTATATACTATAAAAAAATCTCTCTCTAATGTAAATCATTGAGAATGTCTTGAAACCGATCTCCTTCCGACCATCTCTTGAGAACGTAGAGACATAGGTGACCGTGTTGTAACGAACCATCGATTTGTTGAAATAGTTCTTTATTTCTTTCGGCGGTGAGATTCCGTAGCTGTCGAAATAATAATTCTTCTTCTTCCCGTTCTTGAACCACGACACCCAGTGAGTGCCTTCACCCGATAAATCGTCTAGATTTAAAATTCCGCATTCCGATTGTTGAGGTCTTCTCTTCGGCAAGGCATCTCTGGAAAACACGCCTAGAAAATCTTTGATTTTCAAACCCTTCGCCACATTCGACAGATCGATGTTGGATAGGGGTTCGTTAGGTAAGACGACACCTTCTACGGATATCTCTATTTTCTTATTCATAAATGCATATATTTTTTTTTTTTTTAAATTTATTTATTTTATTATAATTCACTAAAATGACGTTATTTTTTTAAAAAAAAATTCTTTTTCTTTTTAAACTAACTCTATTGACTTCCATAATCTTGAATCCATCTAATTCCTCGACTTCCATAATCTTGAATCCGTCTAATTCCTCTTGAGTTTCTGGAATCCTATCATCCACAATCATATCTGAAATCCCATCGTCTAAAATTAGATCCACAGTCCAATGTCTGAGTGCTAAAGTGCTTATTTTATCATCTAACACGAATCTCTTATTGTCATCAGCCGTCAGCGAAATCTTGTTGACTATTTCGGTATACAAGTCATGATTTTCACTTCGAATCGATTTCATAGTCTTATACACCGGACCACTTCCTAACAGACAATCTTTATACTCCCGGAAAGAGATGTTTTTCTTCACCATGCACGCTTTAACCCCTTTGCACTTCATGATCTCTTCATCTTCTAGACGATAAGCATACAGTTTAGGTCTCAAGCCCACGAATTCGATGATTTGTTTACCACCGCTCTCGTCCTTAAATTTACCTAACACCTTCTTGTTGTCGTTCGATTGAATGTTGGATGGGTGATCGATGGGATAATTGCTCGTGTCGAACCACGCAGCCACGTCCGGAGATATATCTTGGTAGACATCTTTCGTCTCTATCTCGTAAACTAAACTGTCTGTGTCGGTGAACAGACGTTTGCCTTTGTCACCAAATTTTCGTTTGACGTAATCGTAGTGAAACTTGTACATCAATTGCTTGCTGATATCTAAGATGATCGGTCCGAATAATATGGTTTGTCAAACTTCAGGTGCATCTTTTGCATGTGAACGGCCACTAGATTTTCTTCGAATATGGTTCGGTGTTTGTAATTGGGTTTCCCCACTAAATTTTTAGCTCTTTTCTCAGATGTGACGAGTCGAATGTTGGTTCTCTTCCTGATGTTTTCCATCGATTTACCGTACACACAGTTGTTCATGAGTTTGAAGAAATCTTTTTCGAAATCGTTCTCAGCTCGAATTCTGAGATTCGTGTTGAGATCGATGTATTTTTTCATCCAAGGCTCTTCGTTGAATCGAATGATGCGATGTATGTTGACTAATTTCATCCCGTAATCGACGTATTGTTTCAAATTCTCACTATAGACGACGTAGTTACGTTTGTTAAATAAATTGGGAATGAGTTTTTCCTCGTCCCCTTCGTTCGGTTCCATTCGTTCAGGAGCCAGCGGATAATCGTTGTGTAGATCATGTAATTCTTCCAGGTAGTTCAATTCGACTTCTAAAATGCAAGGATAGTCTCTCCATTTTTGCATCTCTTCCGGTCCCATTACCCATTCGAAATTTCAAATCAGTAAAGGATGACTCATAGCCCAACCATACAGATTATTAGCGTCCCAATACTGTATGTATTTATTCGACCATTTTGAATCGAAACCTTCTTTCATGTAGAGATTGTTAGCTTCAGAATATATGTGGGAGATCATCGAGACGCCACCTCTCGTAGCCCTTTCGAACATGAGCAACATGTCCACGTCGGATAATAATTCCAATTGGACTTTGGTGGTCTTCAACAAAGCGTCCCACACCAATTGTAATTCTCGTCGGAAATTCGGATTCGTATAATTTCGAATAAAAATCTTCTTTCGAAGGTAGTCCAGTGAAGTCGAATCTCTTTAGATCGTTCATGTAATCGTAAGGATAGACTCCTTTCCTCAACATAACGTTTACTCATTCTCCGAAATGTTCACTCGTGATTTTAAATTTATCCTTGCTCATGATATCGACTAATTTTTCCAGAGCGGTCGACATGAATTTAAAACTGTCGATGAAACATATGCCTCTACGAATGAATTTCGTTTTTTCTTTCAACGTCTCTCCATCGATTACTATTTTCTTCTCCATGACCTTCCATTTCGTGAAGGAAATGTATCTTTCTTCGCTGTTCGTGATGCAATTTAATTCTTCGTGGGAGGTGCCGAGATTTTTCACGAACAGATGACTGTCGTAACCCGAGAGATTGTGAAATATCACCGGATAGAAAACGGCGTCTCGATATTTTAAATTACACTTGCTGTGAGCCGGACTGTGATACAGACCCGTGTAATGATCGTGGTCTCTAACCTTCTTATTTTTCTCCGAATTCTCATCGAACGATTGTCTACATATGTGACATTCGGTGGCTCTGTTATTTTCGTCCTGCTGCTCTTGCATGATGATCATTTTCACCAGAGTTTTGAATTTATCGTATAACATTTGAATTTTCGATTCTAACTCTTCCACGAACCTTTGAGCCACGTCGTCGTCTTCGTACTGTTTCGTGTAGATGAAGGCACCCATGTCAAGTTGCGAGTCAAAAGCGCATTTCACAGAAATGCAATAACCCGAAGGCGTGTGTTTTTGATAAGCATCTTTGAAGAGCATCAGGTTGGCAGGAACTCATTTTCACGGTGAAGCATTCAAAATCGGCGTACACGACGAATGGTACTTTTAACCTTCTATTGCAATTTTCAAACTTCACGATGGTGTTGGGTTTGGGCATTTTGATGGCGACACCTTGATTTTCATTGCAATATTCCCGATGTTTCTCTAACGATTTTTCGCTCTAAAACATGTTCATGCAGTTGCAACATAAACATATCTTATGTTCCTGTTTATTATTTTGTCTTGACAGTAATCGGCTCGGATGTTTAACCCAACAATAATGATGATTGTCACCATTCGAAATCAATAATAAAATAATCATCTTTTCTCTTTCGAGATACGAAGTCTGTCTGAGAGGATAGATCGTTTGTTTTTCATCGTCGTATCCCAAGACGTTCACCACTACGGTGGGATTTTGAGCCTCGAAATGTTCGATATGTTTTAGCTGCATTGGAAAAGTCACTCCGGTCCAATCGAGATTTTTAGAAGTCTCCTCGTAACAAGAAACTCTATCGGAGTGCATTTTGACAGGGTATAAAGTGGAGGTGACTGCCCATTTAAAACACTGATCATCTTTATTCTCACGTTGATCACAGCATTTTTTTTAGCTAAGAAATATGGTAATTCCACGTAGGAAGACCCTTTCAACGAATCGTTTTCAGTTATATGAATTTCGAGTTTCAACACCTCATCGAACGTCCAATTACTACCTTCATGTTGATAATTCGCGAGAGACGTCAACATCTTGTCTTTCATCTTTTCGAAAATGTCCGATAAATCTGAACCTCGAAATACGGGTTCGACGTTAGATCTGAAAAATGCATTTGTCACGATGCTCTCGCCAGACTTCACGGTGATTTTATTCATCATGCAATGGAGTATCATCTTAATTTTTAGTCCCATGTTCATGTGTTTGTGAAACAAATCCAGTACTTTTTTCTTCACCCGTTCCATGAACAATTTCAGATCGATTTTCTTGAACGAGGGAACCACATCGAAAGTTTTAAAAACGCCTTTGATCGCACTCTCCCATTCTACAGGATTCGATTGGAATATTTCTGTGATGAGTCGTGCTACATATTCTTCTCCTTTCCCTTCGTTGATTGCTTGTCGAATATATCTCATTTGTCTAGAATCTGAAGTACATCACTCGTTTTCGTTTTAGTTTTTTTTTTTCTTTTCTTTTGAAACTTGAAGTTCTTCAATGGCTTTTTGTTTAGTCGTCTTCTCCTTTTTCACAATCGATGCATTTTTTGACTGTTTAAGTTTATCCACTTCCGATCTTTCAATTTTTTTCTTTCCATCGTTTCGCAAATAATATTCCTGTATGACTTCAGTTTTTTTTTATTTGGTTCTATGATTTCCGAAATGTGGAATTTTTAATATTTTACAAATCTCATTTAACTGAGGTACGGTTTTCTTATTTAAATTTTCCATTTTTTTATTTGTTTGCTCCATTTGTAAGAATATTTTTTTTTTGAATTTTGTATTTAATAATTTGTTAAAAAGTTTTAAAATTGTTTTTATATATATATGTTTTAATTCCTTCAAAAATTTTTTTTTTTTTTTGAGGAAATTAATCAATTTTTTTTATGTTCCTTAACGTGAAAAAAATTGAATTAATACGAGAAAAAGAGGACGTTAAATTTAAACTTTTTATTTATATATAAAGAAAAAAACACTTTTACAAAAAAAAATTTATACATTAAAGAAAATTAAAAATTAAAAAAACTTTTTATATATATATAAAGAGTAAAAAAAAACCAAACTTTTTTAACAAATTATTATTTAAATACAAAATTTAAAAATATATATTATTTGCAATAATTCATAAAACAAAAAAACAAATAATCGATCATGACAACAACACCTAAAAAATGCGAATTGAAATTGAAACGAGTCGAAACGTGTAAGAAACTCGGTTGTAAAATCTATAGATTACAACGACACGATTCCATCGAATTGAACGAGGTCGAGATGAATGGCTTAGAGCACAAATACGACAAATATAGCATGCCTTTGAAATTGGACAAAGCCATGCTCGATTTGTTTTACGAGCATTCTGCAGAATATCATCGGCGCTGAAGACAGAGAATTCGACAAGAGCGATTTGTTGTTGCCCTACGGAAGTTACATATATCCAAAAATCTCTCTTGAACTCGTGAACAAATCGGATGGTGAGAGCGCATTGACTGAAGTAAAAAAAACTCTCAAAAGTAAAGATAAACATTCAACACATTTGCGAAAAAGGAGAAGACACGACCGTCAGCATGCTAATAATGGACTTGGAAATATAAAAAAACAATAGAGAGATTGATTTTTAGCAAAGAAGGAGGAAAAAAAAAGTTATGAGATCTAGGGAAGTTGATCATCTCTAGATCTCATTACTTTTTTTTTTTTTTTTTTGTTTTGTTTTCCTTCTTCACTATTGCCCATATATTATAATAACGTTTCCTTTTTTCTCAAATTTCAGCGTCGATTCTTCTTTTTTTTTTTTTGTGATATGTTACGTTTTTTTTATAAGAACACATTTGTTTATCCGAATCATAATTATGAATGAATGTTGTGCATCTCTTGGTAACACTCGCATCATTACCATTCTCCTCAGAAGGTAGTGCTGACGGTGGAAAACGTCTCAGTCTTTTAAATTTCAACCATCTATCCTGTTCTTTATTTAACTCTTTTATCAGTTCTTTCCTAAGATATCCATCATTAGTGTCTAATCGTTTTTCTACATCTTTTTCGCACTCTATCTTGTGATATTCATCATTATCGTCTAATTGTTTTTCCACCTTTTTATCCATTTTATATTATTTTATACTTTCTATGATTTATATTTTATATTTTATATAATTATATAATTTTTACATTATAATAACATACTCAAAACCGGTATATTCTTAAATGGCAAATTCTCACCAAACAACAAACCCTTGCCGAGTCGCTCAACGTTCCGTCCACTCTTTAGATAGAGACCATTTCCACTCAAAGAGTTGCCACCTCTAACGGGTTCTAGATACAATCCTTTACTGCTGTCGTCTATATGGACGCGACACACGGCTCCTCCCTTCTTCAAAAACAGTCCGCTGCCACCCATTAATTTCTCAACTGCCGAACTCGCGAGTCCCGAGAGAGCTCCCAAGCTGAGAGTCTTTCCGAGAAAGGGTAATGCTTTTGCGGCAAAGGGTAATGCTTTTGCGGCGATTCCTAGTGGTAGGAAACCACCTTTCATTCTCAAATTGTATCTCAATTGAGCGGGACTCAATCTCACTGTCAACCCTCATCCATCACGAATCGCTTTCTCCATCCTTTTGATTTGACTTCTGGTCCAGGCGATCGAATCCTGACCGCCACTCATCAGATCTTCGTGAGTGAATTTGAATCTCACCGCCTTGCCTCGAGTTGTTAACACTCTCTTAAGTTTCTTCCTCTGTCCTGCGGATATGTTCACGTTTTTGACCACGTATTGTGTCATAATTCTTTTTTTTAAAATATATTTTGTTCAATTGTTTTTTTGTTTTAATGATAATTATATATATATTAAATAATTGTTGTAAATTAATATTGCGCTATTTTATTTTCTTATTTATATATATGCACACAATATTTTTTTTTTTTTTTTGCTTTTATATTTCTCTTATGTGAAATCGTATCGTCACCCTCTCTCTGCGAAGATCTAACAGTTCACCATTTTGATCCGTCAACGTGGTTTTGAGACTATACAATGTGTCTAAAATCACTGGTAGATAAACTAAATTTCGAGGTCGTTCCACGATCTTATAACCCGGCGACACGTTTGGAAAGAAGGAATAGATCGTCAGTTGAGCGCTACCATTTACGTAGCTTCCAGGAATCAGATCCACGTTCACCAGAATGCTATTGACTGTGAGAATGTCAACTGTATTTTCAGATGCTGCGTGGCCTCGATACATCTTTCCATTAAATGTCAGCATCTTGCCTATAGAATCGTCCATGTTGAAATCCACTCGAAAATTATCTTCCAAATCCAACATCTTCTGTAAGGTATTAGGGTTGGGAGCGAGTCTGATCTTGTTGCTTCCCTTTCCATCCGTCTTCATTAGCGTTTGAATGTAATTGTTCAAATCGTCTATATCATAACTTCCTTTAGGAATTTGAATCTCCAACCAATCCACTCCGTCGGAATACTTAAACGAGTTATTCTTTTCGGTGACGTTGGGAAAGGAATAATAAGTCTCCAGATTTACCAACGCCATCTCGTATCTTTTCTCTCTATTCAATTTAATGGAAGGTTCGAATCGAGTCGCAAATCGAGTCGAATCGCCACTCACCACGATTTGAATGGATTGTTTTGCAGCCGTATTCTCGGCTATCCGTTCTAACAATTTTCCTTGTTCGAACATTATATTTTATTTTATTTTTATTTTTTCAAAACTAATTATTTGAAGATTTATTATTTTCTAATTTTATTTTCGCTATCTATCTTATTATCATCAGAAACATAAAACTTGTCGAATCCGCACCGATATTTTTTGCGATTAAATTCGCTTGTCAAATCGATCATGACGAAATTGTAAAGTCCTCCATCCCAAACCCTCTTACAGAATCTCCTGAATTCTGCTGCGCTCATGTCATTTGCGACGTGATCGCTGTAGATGTGATTGAGATTCTTGAAATCTTGGCGAAAGAGACATAGAAAATTAGCGTTCTCCCTTATCGTCTGTCTGGGCAATCGAAAATAATTCTGCGACAGGTGGAAACAGTCCACGTTGCTGTGATGACCCCTAACGTAAAACGATTTGCATCGGTTCTGCCTCCCCAAAAGCAGATCATCGAAAATCATGAGATTCTTATCTTCCGATTTCAATTCTCTAGGATCCGGCACATCACTAGCGTTCTCATAAAATCGACACTCAACGTTCGAAGATGCATTTCTCTTCGTCAATTCCATTGCCACACCGTCCAAAATGGTCGAAAGAGAAGCTTCACTTTTGTCAAATTCCTCCCTACTGTCAAAGATTCTGGCTATGACGTCCTTAGGCAATCTACGATCCATCCATTCTCGAAGCAATCTGTATTCGGGTTGAAACAAGCTCTTGCCAAACACAAACAATCTGTCGTAATCCAACCAGTTGGGTCGGGACAACAGATTCATCAACAGATTGGTCTTTCCACAATTCGATTTTCCCACTATCAAGCCCCTTATGCTTTTGGGAAAGAACTCATTATTCGACCTCTTAGTCGCAGCATCATTCCAAGACATATCTTTAATGTTCATCTTTGTTTATTTTTTGTTGTTGTTATTTTAGAATTTTTCAAACACAATTTTCTGTTTTATCAAACTCAGTTTTTAATATTATTATTTATTTATATTACACCGTCGTAAGTTCTCTTTAATCCAGATCCACTCGTCATTTTGGCTAAATCTTGTATGGGTACCACAGCATCCTTAAAATCTTTCCAACTTTTCGGCGTTCGCTCTAACGTAGCTCGCTTCGCCAGTGGATTGATCAACTTGTCGATCAACGCGTCGGCTGCCCTCTTGCCAGCTACAGAAGCTATCCTACCACTGGCTTCGGAAGCGGCTTTCTTACCAGCATCCAAAGCTGTCTTCTTACCAACCTCAAATGCAGTCGATGCGAGTTTTCTACCTGCATCACTCGTGAATGCTCGCATTATAGAATCGACGATGCCAGAACCGCCTTGAACGTAAGTTCTAACATATCCCCTGTTCTTTATCACCAACATATTTTTATTTTATAATATATATTTTGTTTTCACTGGTAAATCGTTTGTTGTTTAAATACTTTTATTATTCTAGTGTAAAATTTACTATTTTTATTTTATATATTTTGTTTGTTTGTTTCTCTCTACTTATTATATACATCAATCCTTCAATTCGTTCATCAGCCTTTTATAATGGTTTTTATTCAAAACCTTCTGTCTTAACAATTCGTCGCATATACTAACTATTTCATTATCTAATCCTGTGTTACCAGCACGTCTACTTGCCATCAACAAACTCAATCTCTGAGACAGAGCGTCAGAATCGCTCGGAAGAAAAGTGGTTTTCACCCCTTTGCCAGTCACCGATTCGACGAACTTCTTATTCATATCCCATATGGGTTTCACCACTTTCGTCCACTTGTAACCTCTTTTGGCTTTGGGTCTCGTCTCTCTGGCATCGTTATTTATCTTCATGGCGTGGGTCTGAACCAGAATGTCGCCATAATTGTCGAAATCCTGTTCCATGTAATCACTAGGCTTGTCGAAAAGGAGCAATTTGCGCAGTCCATCAGTTATTTTATATTTATTCGAACCGACGATTAAATTATCATCATCCATTTCCACTTCTGTGTCGCCCACAAAAGTTCTACCATCCGAATCCTTATAAATTCCATACAACAGATCTCTCTTACCACCATCCTCGGACGACGCGACGCTATCAGTGGTGATAGTCGAAGCTGTATCGTCGCTCTCGCTCACATCGGTTTCGATTCTCATGGGAACATAATCCGGTGTAGATTGAAAGGAATACTGTTTTGTAAAACTACTGGGCAACGAACCCATTCTCAAAGAACTCTCTTTTATGGGTCTCAATTCTTCAACTATCTCCTTTCTGCTTCGTTCCTGAACCTCCGTCATGGGTTTAAATATTTTTGTGGCTTCGCATCTAAGTTCCATCTCTCCAAGATGGCTGCTTCTGTCAGCCGATTGAATGCTCTTCTTGGCACGTTCATATTCATTTAAAAGCTGATCTCGACGATTGGCATCCATCTGTAAAAACATTTTTTTCGTTTTAAATTATTAATATTTCCTTTGAGTTTGCTAATGTGAGTTATTTATTATTTTCAAAATTTAATGTATAATTATTTTTATGTTTAAGTAAATAAAAATCTCCTGTCTTTAATATAATAACTAAAAACCAGTTGAGGAAAAAACATTTTACATGATAAAACCTCTATAAATGCGTTTTGCCTCTGAACGCGTTAAAAATCGCATCACAGATTATTCACTCAGTGACGAACTGGAGAACTTTGAAAAGTTTGAAAGTTTTAGCGCATAAGAAACCGGTTTCTGATTTAACGCGTTTGAGAATAATTTCATCCGTTAAAAGGGTTCATTCTTATCTCCGAACATTATCACGAATATATCAAAAATTTATTTACCACTTAAACCTAATTGAGTGGAAATGCGCTTTTATTGTCTATTATTAAAACAATCCATTAAACGAAAACCTTTCATTCACACCAGAACAAAAACATGAGTGTCAGTTTTATCTCTTAAAAATTCATCTAAGTGAAAAAGGTTTTATAATAGAATTTTTATTTGAATGAAACAATTCTACGAACTATTTTTATTTGAATGAAACAAATTCTACAAAGTGTTTTATTAAGATTTATTTTACAAAATTCGCAGTGACAAAACGTAAACAAACGATTTTCCCATCGATTGTCTAATTTTCTAAAACTCAATTTTTTTTTTCCATGTCATCTGTTGAAACGAAAACCTTTCATTCACATCGAAACAAAACATGAATGTCTATTATAACAGATTCAATTTTATAGTCGACTCTTTTGAACGAAAACCTTTCATTCACACCAGAACAAAAACATGAGTGTCAGTTTTATCTCTTAAAAATTCATCTAAGTGAAAAAGGTTTTATAATAGAATTGTATTTGAATGAAACAATTCTACGAACTATTTTTATTTGAATGAAACAAATTCTACAAAGTGTTTTATTAAGATTTATTTCACAAAATTCGCAGTGACAAAACGTAAACAAACGATTTTCCCATCGATTTCTAATTTTCTAAAACTCAATTTTTTTTCAATGTCATCCATTTGAAACGAAAATCTCGTCGAAAAAACGTTTTTGAGGTCGATTTTCCTGGTCTAGAATCGGCAAATGGGTTTTGCCGATCGGATGGCGCTTTAACTGTTCCAACACTCGTTGGCGAACGTAAGTGATCCATAGGTGGTCCAGAATAGGCATACCGTTTTTTGATGCTGGTCTGGAATCGGCAAAGCATTTTTTGCTCGCGTTCACCAACGATAGATTGAAGGTCTAATCCACGCTGGGAACGTCGACAAAAATTTTTAAGAAAATTTTTATGTACAATTTCGTACATTTTTCACTTTTTTGAGCGGCGTGTCGAATGTACGCGTTCGCCAACGGGTATTTGAACGTGAAAAGTGCGATCTGTGAGCCTCAAAAAACAATAGCCGATTCTGGACCACCATGAAAAAACGACATTTTTTATACGTGCACGCGATTTAACACTGAATCCTATGATGGTAAACGCACCATGAACGTGTACGTGTACGTACATGTACAAAGTGGTCTGGAATCGGCCTTTTATACCTACTGTGGAGTGCTCACTGATTGAAGGCAGACATTTTCTTTTGTTTATGTTTTGATTTGGGGAGTTCAACAAAGGTCAACTTGAAGTCCAGCAGAAGAAGTATGGAAGGACAAAAGAGTATCTCCCAATATAAAGATGTATGTGTTACTGTAATGGTTTGGAAAGAAAATATGATATTCTCCTATGTAGAATGCACTGCAAAGTCATACATTGCAGTTGAATAAATATATTTACAAACCCCTAGCACTGTAACCCCTTTTATCCCATGCATCAATTTGATAGTGATTAAATTGTTAAATTTGTCTGGTTTATCAATAAGTGTAATAGCTTTGTTTAACTCTTGGAACCAATACACTCATGATATTTGTTGGAGAAGAAATAAGGGTAACTGTAACCTGTCACTGCAATAAACCATCTAATGTACTTAAAAGTACATTGTTATTCAAAACACATAAAATCAACCTTACATAACCATTATTGCATGTACTTTCCCCCAAGGAGGCTTATTGACATATTGAGATCAGAAGGGCACATCCAGAGGGTCTCACATATTTTTTTCAAGAACGCAGTACACAAAGCAATCCCAAAAAGGTGACAAGTGAGCTTCATTTGACACAAACAATTTCCTGGGGGAGGGGGGGGGGGGGGGCTCTCTTCCTTGTATGACTCTACCTCCGGCACTCAAGGCATATGCCTTTTTTCTCAAAGTTTAACTCTTTTTTTCTTTTTGAAGATCCTGGCCACATATGTTCCAAACACTATCAGACAGGTAACCCTCCAAATAAGTGTATCTGCAAAAAAAAATCATGTTACATTGCAAAACATTCTTTTTAGAGTTTTAGTTCTGGACCTTTCATGTTTCTTACTTCCAACTATAACACTTAATTTATCGATTAATGGGTGAATAGAAAAGTCCTGCCATAATCAACATTTTGAGTTCCATAAGCCTTCAAAACAGCTCCGATAAAAGTGTCAAACATCAGATTGGTGGCTTTATACAGAATATTCATCAGGTTGTTGCTTGATAAGTAATAGGAACAAAATCTTCACAAGAAAATTCTGTAGCAATACAATTGAGGGTATTAGCAGGCACTTTGCAACAAATTGTAACAAATCAACTAGTTATAAACAAAATTTTCCAACTCAAAAGAGTGAAAAAGTACCACAACTCTGAAAAAATGTGGGAAGAAACACATGCTACAGCAGCTACACAGGCATTGTTTCCCCATGATGCTCGATCACAACACCAAATATCCTTCAAATTGGAGTAGCAATGGTTGATAGATACAAGGGAGAATGTTGGTACATGTAATGATGAATGGGTAAGACTAAGATTAAGAGGACAGGGGTCACCACTGCACGGCCCTAGATGCACCTTTGATTTTCCAACTTCCAGGTCTGGGGCATAATAATCGCAAGACACCCACCTTATCAGTTCATAATTTCAGTAAAATAAAAGAAATTATCAATTTGAATTAATTAATAGATGATGGAAAATATTTGGCTTCCTTCGCCTTCTCGTACTATTTAATTACCACAAACAATATCAGTTTGATGCCGACAAACGAAACTGAACGCATGTGGTCTGGTTAAAAAGTAACTCGGCATGAATAATGAAGAAATTGCGAATATTTCGTGTATTTCATTTGTTTAAAAGCCAATTGCAGCTAATATTGACCGTGCATTCCATAATTCGTTTCGGTTTTGACCACACGGCCACGCTGACACTCAGTGACAGCGGTTATGTTTATTGTGATATGCAAATTGGGGGATGGTTTCCGGTGAAGGAGATTTGTCACATTTGTCAGTGTAAAACGATCATAAAAGACACTTATCGACGCTTGTATTACTATGGTTGGTTGCAAGAAAAAACTAAATTCTCAGCATCATCCAAGCGCACCTTATTTAAAAGCACGAATGCATCATTTTCAACCCATCTTCAATCGGTCCTTTGCAGACATCAAACATACCCGCCTCAAATTCCATGGTTACTAGGAAGTAAATAACTTCACAACATCTGGGAGAAATCAACACGCTCAATATAGTTCCAGATCACTTGGAATATACTTCGTGAAAAAGTGATTTCTGAAGCATTCTGCTTACTTTGTCATGAATATTGCCTTATTTTATGTGTATCGTCCCGATTTTATACACTCGGCTATTTTTTACAAGTGGTTCATGTTGTCTTTCTAGTGCGCAATAATTCAGATTTTTTGTCAACAAAAAAGTTCAGACGGCCTGTTAACACGAGAGGGAATTTCGAACCATATTTTGCAGTTGTGACATTAACAGGTCAAGGATTTGCTGTCACCTGTTTGCAAATCCGCCCATACATTGTCTCGAACAAATAAAGGGCGTGATCACGTCCTTGCATTCTTACGATTGCCCAAATTGAGTATTTCTGCAAGAACCACATCGTAATCACATGACCGTAAAAACATCGTTGAAACATGGCCACATCCGGAACATCAAAAATTTGTGTTGGTGTTATTACATTCAAACGTCAAAACCCGCCAGTGTGTGTCAAAAAAATGCTTTCTCCGAGTCTGTAGTATGTTATTATATTGAGGACAAGGCTTTCGAATTACCGATTATTTTGTGGTTTTACCGGTTCGTTACTTATGCCATTTGCAAATTAATCTTCATCAAAATCCTAAAATTCACTTTTTTTCCTGAAAAAAATTGTATGTACCTTTTCTATGCACTTTACTCATTATTTTGATATATAATTTGCCTTTCCTTACTTCTCTTATCTGTTTCTGAGGCATTGGGAAAAATGTCAAAAAATTTACCAAAGTTAGGTTGGACGACCCCTTAACAAAGGAACAAACTTGCTCCAATACAGGCCCACATTGCCACACAGACTCACATCAGTTATACGGGACAGAGTAAAGTATGCAAGTTACGTGCTAACATACTTGTTCACGTGTATGTATCAGTAGCTAGAAATGGTCATACTTAACCCTTTATCCAATGCGGCTGAAAGTCGATACTTGCAAAATAAATTACTAAATTGCTAAAAAAAAAAATTGTCTCAAAAACATAGCTTATGACCATCATTGGGACGAGCTCAACGAGCGCGTCCCAATGTGAGGTCATGAGCTATGTTTTTGAGACAAAAATTGAAAACATAATAAAATCTGAAGGGAGACTTTTGTATATAGCGCTGGCCGGTTTTCCCGCTATGTTGGGTAAAGAGTCAAAATGCTGTAAATCATCAACGGTACGGCAATTATTCAGCCACCTTTTAGGGTATGTGATTAATCGGTTAACAAAGGTTAATCTATGTGATTAATCGATCAAGGAAACCCTTTAACCGTTTCAGCTCAAATTATTATATAACTGTTTTTTACAAGATTATTAGGAGAATGTTTTTTACAAATTAGTAATCTGAAAAAAAACTGATTGCTTATCTGTATTTGCAGATTATTATATGACTGTTTTTTACAAATTATTAAATGACTGTTTTTTATAAATGAATATCAAGTTGAAATAGCATATCATGTATGTATTCCATTGTCACGACCAGCAGGACCTCGAGTGTGAAGTCACAGTGATATGCAGTGTAAGTGCGCATGCACTATATATGTTGTCAGAGTGACCCGATGTGTATTTTGGGTGACAGATTCCAGCAAATACTGTTTGTACTGCGAATCATCCAGCCCACTCCTTCTCTACGATACTAGAGTGACACTGAAATATAGTATGGACGGTCAAAACCCTGCTGGTTTACTGCTGGCACTGAGGAATACTAAACTATCGAATCCTAAATATCACCGTGTGGTTGCCATGGACAGAATGTAATGCTTGGCCATGTGTTGTTGTAGGGTATGCTTGGTTGCCTAGTACAGTACTATAATGTGGACGGTCTGCGCAACTTTAATATACTCCAAGCCCTTGGAACTACTAAACCGCTTGGTATATTAAACCGTCGCGTGGTGTTTTGTTTTGAGTGGCACATAATGCTAGGGAATGTGGTGTTGTTGGGCATGTCTGATTGTCTAATATGAGAGTACAGTATGGACGATCGGTACCCCTGCTTGTCTACTGTTAGCTCTAATATTACTTACCCACCCAGTGTTTTATACCATCGTGTGGATGTCATGGGTAATGCATAAAGCTTCGTGGGGTTGTTGGGTATATTTGGTTTCCTGGTATGGTAGTACAGAATGGATGGCATATATGCCCAGTACGCTGTTGATCAATTATTAGATCGTACTGCTACTAATCCACCGGGAGATTTGTACCATCTTACAGTTGGTGTGGGTAGTAAGTCATGGTAGGTTAGGTAATCTTAAAGGAGTATGCTTGATCGACTGGTATGGTAGTACAGTATGGATGTTTTGTACCATTTGCCTATTGTTACTCTTAGGTGTTCTTGCTAAAATAATGCTTTATGCCATCGTGTTGTGTTGCGATTGGTATAACAATGCTAGATCGTGTGGTATTGCTGTGCATGTGTGGAAGTGTAGTATGGTAGTATAGTATTAGCGGACAGTTCCCCTGTTGGTCTACTGTTTGCTCTTAGTACAACGAACCTGGCGAATACTTTATATCTTCGCGCCGTTTCTATGTAGAGTACCTAATGCTAAATCGTGTGGTGTTGTTGGATTTGTTTGGTTGTCTAGTATGGTGGTATAGTATGGACGGTCTATTTCCCATGGGTCTTGTTCTTTTGAGCCCTTGGTGCTACTAATCCACCTGGTGTTTGACCTATCCTACGTTTGCTAGAGGCAGTACTAGAGCTAGTGTGGACAGTACGTACCCTTTTTGTGCACTGATAGGCCTTTGTGGTACTTACTCACCTTAAGCTTTTACTAATCTAGTTGTATATAAGGCTAGGTCATGTTGTGTTGTGGGGGTATGCTTAGTTGTCCGGTATGGTAGTATGGCCGGTGTATACTTTTGTTGGTGTTCTGTTAGCCCTTGGTACTTCTTACTTTCCTTGTGTTTTATACAATTCTATGGTTGCAAAACACGGATAGTACCATAGTGGTAGTATATCAGGAATAGTCTGTACCGCTGTTAAACTACTGTCAGTCCTTTGTTTTACTAACCACGAATGAGCCAAGTAATGGTTGCAATGGTTGCGCGAAATGATGAGACATGTGGTGTCGTTGTGGTGTACTTGGTTTTCTAGTATTCTCCAATAGTAGAGCACCATGTCTTATCCTCAAATACCTAGATAAGGATATGAAGGGCTTGATATTAGACCTGACTGAGGGTTTTCTCATACCCCTCATGGACTCAAATGTTGAAACACGAACTGACAAATGTCGAGCTATACACCTTGTGTAATAATAGTGGGCGGGACATGGATCGACCAGGTCTTAGAATATCCATAAGACTACCCTACTGCACGAACCTGCCAGAAAACTAGGCTCTCGACCACAAGACCACGTTCCCTGGCCTTTTTAGATAACCCGTCTAAAGAACTCTTGGTCCCAATTCCAGCTCGCCAGTTTCTATTACAATCCTCGAGCATCCTCTAATAAAGCTACTCCCCAGTTTCAGTCCCACTTCAAGATCTTCAGTCTCTATAGAGTAGTTCTCCATTACCTCCCATTACATCCCTCGTCTGCTTTAGCCATCCTGTCTGAATGTTATAGTTCCATACATGGTTAAAGGTCGTTTTACACCATCTGCTGTTTGGAAGGTTTACCAGGTAATTTAGGAAGCATAATTTTCCATATCTATTCTCTTTTTACCCGGCATCCATCAGAGTTCCCCACTGACCGCTTCCAGTGCGGCTGAGTTTCTTGATCCGCTAATCCACTGACCTGCACTGAATCCCCAAGTTTCACACTACCATTTGATTTAGAGGGATCACATCATTTGTTCCATGTTTTATACTTGGAAATCTCACCCTCTCCCAAATAGTTTTTCCAACGAACGAAGCTATTTCTTCCCAGAAGTTTTAATTGAATGGGTAATTTTTTACCATTTGTCTTAAGTTTATCTGTGTGTTTTTTGTAGATGCCTCTATCTGTAACACATAGATTCACACCCAAATATTCATATTCGCTTATTTTTCCCATTGTTATATCCTTGCTTTCCTCTTCACCGATTGAGAATTTACCCACTCTCCATCTTCGCGACTCATCTGCCCTATTACCTTTTTTTTTGTTTTCGTTTTGACCAAGACGCCATTCAACCACGTATTTTCCTGCTATGGTTAATAGTTTTTGTAGTCCCTCTTCACACGCGGCTAATAAAACCATGTCATCGGCAAAGAAAAGCGCTGGGATTTTAGTCACTCCGACTTTTACCCCCTCCATGCTTGCAATCAAATCTTCTGAATCGTTTATGTACAATGCAAACAGAATCGGTGACAAGGTGCACCTCTGCTTTAGACCTATTTCCATTGGGACCCTTTTCGTTGTGATATTTCCAGGTTAAGTACACTTAGCACATCTGTGTACAGTGCTTTCATGATTCCATCAAAACTTCCTCTGAATGCAAGGCCTTCAAATTTCTGCCACATTCCTTTCCTTCATACTCTGTCGTGTGTCTTTTTTTAACATCAAGAAAGGCCATAAACATCTTTTTCGTATTGACATTCCATGATTCTATCAATTGTGATAGTGTAAACAAGTGGTCAGTGACTGGTCTCCCTTTCCGGAACCAATTCTGGATTTCCCCCAGGAATTCTTTTTCTTCGACAAGTTCCACAAGCCTTCCATAGAGAACGTTGCAGAATACCTTCCCAATATTGCCGTTAACAGATATCCCTCTGTAATTATCTAAAACTTTCCTATCTGATTTTTGGGTATGAATGTTACCGGCTCTCCTTCCACTCTGTAGGGACCTCTTGCTTTGTGATTGCCATATCAAATAGTGTTGTAAGATGTTCATATAATGGACCCCTTCCTCGTTTTAAAAACTCGTTGGGAATTTCATCAGAGCCTGATGTTTTGCCAGTTTTTAACTTGGTGGCTGCATTTCGTACTTCCCCCACCACAGGTTTCCCATATACTAAGTCAGATAAATGTTCTGCACTCTTCATCATACATTCCGGAGGGACGCCTTTCCCTCACCTTCTGTCATTTACCCTCCCCAATGCTTGAAATTTCTCCTGCTATACTGTCCCAGTCATCAGTACTTTTGCCATCCACCTTAATAGTCTTTGTGGGGAAATGGTACCATTTCCTGTAGTTTATGTACTCAGAATATTGGCGCGGGGTTAATGACTTTACGAGCCTGTCTTGCATGGTTAATCGCCGAGCTGGTCGTTGACCGCAGAGTCTTTAGATCACCACATAACACAATTCAGCATAGAAAGGGTCTATCACAATCTTGGGAACTGCATTCCAGAAGACCTGGAGGTCTCAATATCACCAAGTCATCTATACCTCTCAAAGTTTGCTAAGCACCAAGTATATCCAACTACCAGTTTTACGTTTTAGTTGAAATATTGTAATGAAAAGTGTATATATTTTTTATTTAATTATATCTTTAATGATTTAAGTACAGAAATTAAGATTTTATTTGAGTTTGACATTATTTTTTAGCTTTTGAATACAATAACCATGGAAAATGGATATTATTGGTAAAAGTGGAAATTTTTCAATATGCCAAAAAGTTGACGGAGCGAACTGGTATGGCTTCAATATCGAGTATGAGACCCATTACTGTTAATTACAGCTTGACAACGCCTTCTCATGCTCCCAATCAGGTTCCTGGTGGTCCTTTGTGGGATGTTGTTCCATTCTTGGACCAGCATGGCACCAAGCTCCTGGACACTTCTTGGTTGGACTGGACGGGCTGAAATTGCAAGCTGCAACTCACTCCAGACATGTTCGATTGGATTGAGGTCAGGGGATCTTGCTGGCCAGTCCATACGCTCAATGCCCACCCTCTGTCGGTATTCCCCGACACCATGGGCAACATGAGGACGGGCATTACCGTCCATCAGAATGAATCTATCACCCATTGCACCTGCATACAATCTGACGTGGACATCCAGGATCTCATCAATATTCCGCTGTGCAGTCAATGTACCACGTTCAAGGACACATAGCTCTGTACGTCCATCCCTGCTGATGCCTCCCCAGACCATGATTGACCCTCCACCATAGCTTTCATGCTCAGCAATGTTGGTTGCATGGAATCGCTCTCCTGGTCTTCTCCATACCCTAGAACACCTATTTGTGTGGTCTAGGCAGTACCTTGACTCATCTGTAAAAGGGACAGGTCGCCAATCTTCTCTGGTCCATCCAACGTGGTCCATGGCCCATTCATATCGTGCCTGGCGGTGGTTCTGGGACAGCGGAATGCGAATACATGGACTTCTCGATCGGAGACCACCTTCGTGCAACCCTGCCCGGATAGTCTGCGTCGAAACATTTATCCCGGATGCATTCTGAAGGTCACTGCGAAGCTGGGTTGCTGCGGCAAAGCGGTTCCTACGGACCTGAATGATCATAAACCGATCTTCAGCTGCAGTTGTTGCCCTGTCTCTGCCACCAAAATGCCGTCTTACTGGTGTGCTATACTGCTGAAATCTTGCCCAGGCTCTGGTGATCACCGTATGGTGCATACCATGGGCTTCACCAACCTGATGATGGGTAACCCCTTGCTTCACCATCCCTACAGCCCGCCACATTTCTGCTTCAGACAAATGTCTTCTTACATTTGCATTTGCCATATTCAATCATTAAATCACAAGGGTTTGTGTTAAAATGAAGATTGAATACCCTACACATGTCATGTACATTTAGACAGTACACAAAATCATCATGAATATCAAGGGGTAATGCTTTCCATGACTGTCACGAAAAGTCTGCCTGTCAAGAGAGCTAATGTGAACACCGGGGACCATCTCAATACACTCCTCAATCTTATCCACCAAAAATATCGCAAATATGTCACAAGCAAATTTCACAATGATGTGTCAAATATTTGGTGCTTACCAAACTTTGAGTAGTATATATTGAACAGACTCCTATTCGTCAAAAGGACAGACACCTATTGTTTGTCTGTTTTGAGAGTTTTGCATGGGCTGTTTCTACATCCCCGGTCCATACTCTCCCATGTTAAAACATTGCCACATTCAGCAAGTCTCTATATCACCAACCAGAATGAGGACACTACGGCAGTTTCTGCTTCAGTCTTCATTCATCTAGCACGCGTACAGCTCGCATTGTGAAAAGTTTCTGTGTTAAAAAATTAGTTGTGCATGGTTGCTTTCTTTTTTATTTCGCAGTTTTATATTACGTTGCTAATAGTGCTTTATTTGTGTCGCTGAAGCTGCGTTTCCTTCTATGGAGAGGAATCACGATTCCCTGCCGGGACGGCAAATACTTTGTGTTATTGTCAATGAATTTTTCGACATTCATGAGGACTATGTATTGTTATTTCCCGACCTCTCCATTTTCTTCGTTTGGTGTTTCGGGAAAGCTATCTGCGATTTACTCGTGCAATGGTCAGCGCAACTAGGCCAGCATGCATCTGCAAATTTTGCAAGCATGGCACCTAACTAACTATCGTCCAGCAATTATTATGCGAAAAAACTAGAAGACGTCCACAGACAGTTCCGCCTATCCGTTCGATCGGGCTGTGTTCGTTCGTGGACAATTTAAGCAGAGTACATTTTGCCTTGTCGTCTCCGAAAGTGTCTTCGGGATTTCCCATTTCGACAATAACAAACGTAGTGGATATAGGCAATGAGCGTGGCCTTCATCTTCCAATCTTGGACGGGCACACCAGCAGTGTACTAGCTGCCCCCCCCCCCCCCCCCTTTCTTTCACCGATACGTGGACCTCTCGTCCGAACCCACGGAATTGGACTGTTGCATAAATTCACGCAGAACTCATTACTCGGGACATTACTCCGCCATCCAAAGTTCACAAGTCTGCACTCATACGCCTTTAGGGTGACAATGTAAATGTTACCACCGCAACTGCAAGTGACATCCAGCCGGTTCAACTGTCGTCTTCACCTCATCATTCAATGCTGCGTCGGCACCATCATTTCTGGACCGTACCACATCCGTATCTCAGGAATAGCCAGTGTCTTCCGTCGGTTCGTCGTCTATGCCGCAGACCAATGCCGCGGGTGCACAGGGACACCTAGTGTTTCCAGTAAAGAGTTATCCGTTGCATCTGAACAGTGACAGTGCGCGCCAATCAAATGTTTCTTTAGTTTCCCCTGGAACCGCTTCGCCTTCTCAGGATCTTTCGTGGTTGTCCTTTCCTAATCCATATGCATCCTCTCAGGAGCGGACCGTGCCTATTCGTTCACAAAAAGATACTTTTCAGCACGCACCTACAGTCTCGGACCTTCAGTTGCTCTTCCAGGGGACGTTTGACTCACTCTTGCTGCCTACTTCGGTCGTGCAACCTTTCATGCCGCGCAATTAACCTCCGTTCACTCCATGGAGAGTTCACCACCCAATAACTCGACAGCTTCGGTTCGTTCACTCGGAGATACTTTTCAGCACACACCTAACGAGAATGTGATGCCCTTTCCAGCTGCTACTGACTCACTGTTGCTGCCTACTCCTCGTAATGCGTCTTTATATGTAGTCCAACCAACCTCCGTTCACTCCATGCAGCGCGAGTTCGCAAGACTAAAACTGCAAATCGACCAACTGCTCAAGCAAAATGAGACCCTCATTGCTAAACTTTGTGGCCGATCGGCTCCTTTTGCATCAGGTTCCCCTGGTAACTCTCCATCAACTGCCCCTATACATGCCGGTCTGGCTACAGCTTCCCCTGGCCATGGCGGCCAGGAATGGGCAGCTTCGTATTCCATTCCTTCAGGTATGGCTTCCTAGATACGATGTTTTCCCTCCGCAATCCCGTTATGGCTTCAGTTGGCGTTCCTCTGTCTAGTCTGCCAGGTATCGATCCCTCCATCACCCCTTCTCTCCGGCAGGATAATTTGGCGGGTATGAAGATGTTAATTTAGCGCAGCCCATTATGCCTCTGCTTGACCCTTCCAAACCACTGGAGGAATATAACGGTCGCCTGGTCAACCACTTGTCCGTTCTTGAATTTGTTCGGGCTTGTGGTGAGTACAAAACGATTATTTGCGAGATTTCTCCAAATCGTCGTGACGAGCGTGACAGTTATGTTAATGATGTGTTATCCCTTTCGGATCAATATTGGGACGCTTTCAAACTATTAACCATCCATCCCGATATCTGGCATTTGTTTGACATTCAGTGGAAAGATCACTATTACTTTTAGTCTCGATTCGCTTTCGGCTGCTGTTCGTCTCCCCGTTTATTTGAGGCACTTGCTCAGGCTGTGTGTTGGATTGCACGGACACGTTTTAATATACCTACTATTTTGCATTTTTTGGATGACTTTTTGTCAATTTTCCCGGCCTCCAGAGACCCACATGCCGCTATGCGTTCCGGATACCGAAAGATGGAAAATCGCCTCCCAGCCGATAAGCAGGCCAGCATAACCAAGCTGGTCCATTCCTTTCTTCTCAAACGGACATGTACTAAGCGGGAGCTCTTGCGCCTCTTAGGTCATCCGAGCTTTCCCTCCCGGGTTGTCCTACCTGGCAGGTCCTTTATTTCCTCTCTCATTTCTGTGGCTTCTTCGGTACCTCACCTGTGGCATCATGTCCCTATTTCCGCCTTTTGCCGCCAAGAACTGCAGATGTGGCATCGATTTTCATGGAACGGAGTCTCCTTTTTCTTAATTCACAGTCCATTTCTTCAGATGAGCTTTCATCGTTCACCGAACCTGGTTCGATGATAGGGTTCGGGGGTTATTTCGACTCTAAGTGGTTTCAGTCTGAGTGGCCGGCAACGCTGGCTTCTTTGACCGCTTCCAATTGGTCCATGGCCATGCACCAACTTTACCCCATAGTGGTGGCGGCTATTCTCCGGGGCCATCTCTGGGTCCACAACCGTATCGTTTTCATTTGCGACAATGAGGCCGCAGTTCATCTTCTGCGCAAAGACAGATCACGGGTTCCCATCATTATGACATTTTAGCGCCGTTTGATTTGGTAAACTTTGCGCCATACTTTCATGTTTCCTTCTTTACATATCGCGGGTCATCACAATAAAATAGCTGACAGCCTTTCCCGTCCTAACTTGCAGGAGTTCCGTCGCTGGGCCCCAGGTGCCGATCCTCAGCCACAGAAGTGTCCTCCTTTGGACGAAGTTATTGGCCGTCCGACGGATATTCTACATTCCCTGTGGACTAGTTCCCTTACCGACAGATAATTGTCGCTCGTGAACCTCATTCCACTGTGCATTATCTTGTCCGACTAAATGTTTTTCGGCCTTTTCTGCGACTTCTCCCAGTTATCATGAACAACCCAAGGACACCCAACGGTCGAGTAATACACCACTGTAAAGCTCATTCATTCCCCTTTCCATTGATACCGCGGGTACTGGTAGATACGTTGTGTGAATCAAATTTGAGGGGGAAAAACGAAGATGAGTGCTATTGTTTTCGAAAAGCGAGTTGTTGACCTTGTTAATATTTATATACCATTACAGGGGCACGTCAGCATAGATTCAAAAATGGTATCAAATATCATTTTTCTTTCGATTTCTCAGCTTGTGCCGAGTACCTGTGAGTTATACTCCACATCACTTCACTTGCTTTGACAGTGACCACCGTGAAAATAAATCTGATAACCAATGTCTGAAGCACTGTCTGTTCTGTCTCTTCTAAATAACTTCCACTTGCAACTTAACTATATTCCACTGGATGCATTAATTTCCCTTGAAACTGCTGCCCAGCGGGAGACATGAATTCACTGAATTTGCTTGTTTACTCTATATCCTAGTTCATTTGTCGTCACTTTAATTCCCCCTATGCTTTTAGACTCTTTTAGATTTCTCACTACTGAGTCCGACACCTCCTGGACGTTATCTCCGTTTAACACATTTTTTAACTTGATTTTAAATTCTTCTCAATGGACTCCCAATCTGCTTCTTTTCCCATCTTCCAAGTGTCCTCAAAGACTGCCCTTTGTTTTGCTATTGTATTGCCCTTAACCCGTGCTGTTATCAGGTTGTGATCACTATTTAACTCAGAATTTTCTTAGTCGTCTATTTCCGTGGCTGAATCAAAAATGCACGTCGAACTTGTATTTCAATCTCATCGCGATGAGAAATATATGTCGGATCTGTATTCTATTTTTAGAAACCTGGTGCACCTGCATTTTTCCTATTGGCTGAATCAAAAATGCACCTTGGACGCATATTTCTATCTCATCGCGTTGAGAAATTTTAGTTGGACGTGTATTTTTATCGATGAACATGGAATTTTCGTTTCAACGCTATTTTTGAATGTAGGTGCACCTGTAAAAAAATGCAGTTTCAACGCGGTTTTCTCTTTAAAGAAAACTCATCGCGATGAAAAATGCACGCCCAAGTTGGTACCAACGTGCATTTATACGTCGGTCTTATAAAATACAAGACGGATTGAAAACTCAACGCAATAAAAAATACACGTCTAACGTGTATTTATACGTCGGACATATAGAATACGAGTCGGACGTGTAAACTGCACGTTGCACGTGTATAATTTTACAGGTGCATCGCTATTTTTTACAGTTGCAACTACATTCGAAAATAGCGGTGAAACGATAAAATCCAGGTGCAATGATAAAAAATAAACGTCGGGCGTGTATTTTGGCTAAAATATACGTTTGACTTGTATTTTTACTGAAAAATGCACGTCCAACGTGCATTTTTCACAGCGATGAGATTGAAATATACGTCCGACGTGTATTTTTCTTTATCGATGCACCTGTATTTTAGCATTGCAATGCTATTTTGGAATGTAGGTGCACCTGTGAAAATTGCAGGTGTATCGCTATTTTCTGTTTTGAGAAATCTCATCGCGATGAAAAATACACGTCGGACGTATAAAATACAAATCGGACGTGTAAATTGCACGTTGGACGTGGATTATTTTACAGGTGCATCGCTATTTTTTATAGTTGCAACTATATTCAAAAATAGCGTTGCAGCGATAAATTCCAGGTGCACCGATAAAAAATGAACGTCGGACGTGTATTTTAATCTCATCGCGATGAAATTAGGCTTTTGACCCAAATGGTACACGATTTATGTCCGTCCTCAAAGCTCTGGTTCATTGAGGACATATTCGATTGTCTTTCTATCGTGCCTTTCCCACGTCCATTTACCCTTACACTTTGTATCAAAACATTCAGGCCCGGTTCATTCGTAAACTGTAAGAGTTTCCTCCCATTAACCTTGATTTTCTTCTCCCCACCTACTATACCCTCCCCTCCGTCCCCTATGCATCCATTAAAATCTCCCATTAATTTAACATGCAACCCCCTGTTTTCCACTTCTGTAACAATGGATCTGAGTATCGTATATATTCCATCATTCAACTCAGGCTTGGTCCCTTCAAATATACGGCCCCAACTGCGACGCTTTTGTTTTTCATCTTGATTTTTGCCCATATTATTTCACTTTCCACTTGATTTGTTGCATTTACTTTTGATCACTTTCCACTTGCTTTGTTGTATTTACTTTTGATAAGTCTGTGATTCTCGCGGGGCCTAACTCCTCTTTGATGATATACATACCTACACCCCTCCCCTTTTCTGGCCTTCTGACCACCCCACTCCAATCCACACATACCCCTTGATCTGGTCTGTCCTTTCACTCTGTGTAATCCATGTCTCACTAAGACCTATCAAATCAAGGTTCTCGTCCTCCACCAAGGCCGTAATTTCGCTCACTTTTCTACGGAGACCCTGAATATTGCTTTACCTTATTTTGAAAACGCGTGAGTTTTCTGAGGTGTAATTCTCGACCCTTTGTGGGACCCCCTTTTTCTATGTTTTTTACATTTGCCCTCCCCATACTGCTTATGCATCCAAGCTTTTCTCACGCACCCTTCCGTATGCCAAAAAGGCTTCATTAACTGCAACATGTTCTACACAACGCCTCTGTACCTCATGAACATAGATTGAGACCATCACTGCCGTTTTCATCCTAAAGGCCGCCAGAAGTCTCCTTTCAATAACTGATTTCAAAACTGTCTTGTTCTTGGGGAAGAACCCCCCACCCCTCAACCTAAATCAGCCCTCGTGCCTTTGGCACTCGCGGCAGATACCTTCGGGTCTGCATCAGTATCCCGACACTTTTGAAATGGGGTCCGTCACAGAATTAATTTTTTCTCCCCGGCCCTGGACGTAAGGGCCCTTGCTCTTAAAATCTGAGACTGATGGACTCTTCAACTCTTACCAAGGGAGGTTCGGCTTCCGCCGCAATAAGGCAGTTGAATACGGAACTGTAATTTCCATTCACAATGTTCAGTTTTAGTAGTCAATGAGACCAGTGCATTGATAAACAAACATTACTGACGTTCCCCGATTTAGGCCTACAGCCCTGAGCTCAGTATTCTGAAACATGACAAAACCAGAAACTTGAAATAATGATAACATCTCAGTTCATCGGCTGATATGCGACCTTGCCAACAGTAACTGTTACCGAAACTGATTAATTCAACGTGGTGGATATAACTTCTGCGAAACCAATCCTTCAAGCATCATTGCTAGAGATTTTGTACACGAATTGGCTTCACTTTGGTGTAACGGCATAATTTGTATCCGTGAAATATGTGTTCACTGCTCTTCCGAGACCTGTGTTTTAACCCCCTCATCCCTGATTTTACAAAACTATATTTTCACGACTGGACCCGATTGCTGATCGAATATTTGAAAGATAAGGTGTTCTGGCCTTTGATTTAATTGGACTCGACTCTATGTCCGGGCACTGCTATCAGTAGTGGGTCCAGGGACGTGGCAATGCGTCTTGAATGGGGGGGGGGGGGGGGGGGGGGGGCGGTCCAGTTGGAGAATTCTAATTGCACACAACCTCATCCCCGGTACAAATTCAACTCCACAGCCCCATATTTTTTCTGGTCCTCTGCACGCAACCACATCCCCATTCAAATGCAACCCCACTCGCGACTCCCTTATATTTTTACTGAAACTCTGCACACAACCCCATCCCCGGTACATATTCAATCCCGCAGCCCTACATTTTTATTGAACCTCTGCACACAACCCCTCCACGTTACAAATTCAACCCCACAGCCCTATATTTTACTGAACCTCTGCACAAAACCCGATTCCCGTTACAAGTTCAATCCTATAGCTCTATATTTTTACTGAACCTCTCTATAAATGATTGGAAGGGTATCCATATAGATAATGTGCCGCGAATTTATGTGGTGCGGGCCCGAACACATGATCTCAAAATCTGGCATGGGGCGAGAGTTTAAATTTTGTGACATCGTTCCCGGGGCTTTGACCGTCGACACAGCCTTGAAACCTAACTCAATATGCGTACGTCTTTGAACAATTATACACGAGACGGGTCGTAAACGTTCATTGATTATTATTATTTTAAAGAATTACTTTGTTTTAACGAAAGAAATTCTTTAAAATAATAATAATATACGATTTTTTTTCTTTCGTGCACATGGCCACATGATTGTCATGTACTCACAATAAACTAGCATATATCGAGAGGTTTGTGAGTCTTAGAACTTGTGTGAAAATCAGAAAGCTTTTAATGAAGTAGCGAACATTTTATAAATCTTTGTCAGAACCTTGACAACAGTGTGTGCGTCCCCACAAGGATTTCCTTTATTTTCTCAATTTCTCCCGAAGAAAACAACAGATTTGGGTTTGTCTTCTCTATTTTGTGGGGACATGTTTGCTATTATTTGTCAACGCTAACAAAAGAAGAAACAGCAGATCCCGCAATGATGACAAAACAAGGCGTGCGTGCGTGCCCAACAGCTGACACATCATGTCACAACTCGTATTAAAATCGTATATACCAGGAGATGTTAGAATACCCACCGAATTTCTTTTTTTTGGGGGGTGCATGTCACGGTCTGTTCATTATTCCGGATTTTTTTTTCTTCAACCATCTTCCAACCCGAAGGTATTTAGATGGACGATGGTCAGGGCTGCCACCAGACTATTGTGCGCCCTAGGCAAGGCCAGCTACTTGCACCCCCCCCCCCCCCCCCCCCTTGCATTACACTTTACGTAAGTTAATTCCGAACAAATTCGAATAGAGATCCACTCCACCTCACCTCCCTAACCTTACCACCTCATCTCCACCATGGAGACGTGACACCCTGAAACACACCTCAAGCTCCGGCTACAACTCAATAACACTCGAAGACTCATGTTTCGGGAATTTGATGCACATCATAAACACAGCATTTACCAACAATTCAACTCACAAAATGTAGTACCACAGATCTCCTCAAAACCATACAAACAGATCTGCCCCACACCATTATTGGCATACTGTAATTTGAGAACGACATGTCGTCGGACATAGACACTCTAGCTCCCCAAACCACCCAGCGTTTGACGCAACTCCTACCGCCGCCGTGTGACCAGCTCGCGTGCGGACCTAGATACACACCACGACAAATGGAACGACAGTCCCATCTTAACACACTGGCTGGCAAGCATATTATCAACCTATCGACCTACACCCTCAGTACACACGGCAAATATTGTACTTGGCAAGGGTTGGAAATTTATTTTAAAAAACGCCTCCACAACTACCGGGTCCTTCTCCAATGAAGACAATACTGGCCCTCAACACGTGGAGCCCACTCGTCTTTGCTAACTCTGAACCTTGAACCTTTGATCTACGAAGGGCTGATCTGAGGTCTATCTATGGTGACCATACATTAAAAACCTACAACAGTTACCTCCTGTCAATACCTTGGCAATGCCACCATACAGGCGGCCCATCATAAGGGGCCACGTCCACACAGATAGGGCCACCACGACTCCTCCACACATAGGTAGAGCCACCATGGCTCCTCCTGTCTTGCACCACCAATAGATGTTCACACCTGAAATAAGGGGACGAATCTTGTTGCTGCTATGTCCCTTTATCATTAATTTCTCTTTTTGTGTTCTTTTTTTAAACAACTAATTTGTATAAAACTGTGACCCTTAAAGGTCAGTGCTGCGCCCCTCTGAGGTCTGAGCCCCAGGCGACTGCCTAGTTGGCCTAATGGTAGCGCCGGTCCTGAAGATGGTAGAAGAGGAAACAGGCCGAATCGGCCGAAAATGGAACCCATTGACCAAATCCAACTAAATTTCTTTGCATCTGAAGATAATATATTACAGTTGTTCCTGAAGTTGGAAAAATTTGAATACACTCGAATTTTAAAGTGAATCACAGTTCGCCATATCAACAGAAACTTGATGCAAGACATCGTAAGTTACTTTAATAGTCAAGTGACGAGTGACGTCATATTGGTTTCCTAGAACAGCCACGTCGTGGCGTTATGAATGCCTCCATCAGTCATGGCATCAGTCACGTCACAGTACAGGCGATATGTGATACACATGAATAAAACATTGTTATTGTGACGTGTTTCCCCCTTCCATCTTGTTTGAAGGCACCCATGTTTCTGTGGAACGCAGGTTTTGTTTGATTGTTTAATTTTCCATAAATTCTACCTGCATTGGGTCCCATTTTGTTGCCACATTTTGACGTCATCACTGACGTGAATGACGTAAAATCTTAGTAACACCGCCGGTATGCGTCAGGGTTTCATCTGGTTGATATGGTAACGGATAGGACAAAGAATAATGTGAGTTTGTTCCACTTTATGGTAAGTGAATATTTTATGGACTGGCTATATCCTTTTTTTATGTTTGAAACCTTCTTAGCCCGCTGGCCTACCTAAGACCCTTTACTTCACTGCCCTATAGTCGTGATGTTACAGTGTACCAAGAGTTGTGTTCTGCGACTGTGTTCTATTTCATGGTCTGGTTCTGACCCCTTCTGATCTGTACTTGAAGTTGAATGCTTTCCACGCTACCGGGGCATGCTGCAGTACAATGGTGCACAACAGGGCGAAAGCTAACAATAAACCAGAAGGGGTACGAACTGTCCGAACTAGACTCTGATTCCATATAACCTACCACGAACCAAGAACACCACATTGAAACATCAAACGTGTAGGATAGTGAGGTACAGACATTTGTAGATCAACACGACATCACTTTTAGCATCACTGAAAACAACACTAATGATGTTGCAACATGGCAACAGAATACAGATTTCGCAGAAAACCAAACAATCGACAAAATAACCAAGCAACCTACTGCCACTACCAACCTACGAGACAACGCTGAATTCCAGATGGAGCCCCCCACCCCCATCATAAAAATACACGACGGAAACCCGTGTCACCATAACACATGTTACGCAAGCGTATCACCCACAGTCATAACGTCACTGGTGGCGTTACCGATAACATCAATACATTACCGCTCACGCTCGTAAACAGGACAACATGACGTGACCAGTTGGGTGACCAATGACACTTCCACTTCACTCCAGCCTTCCTGCATCGAGATTCAGTTATGTGGCAAGTGGCACACCCTCCCCTCCAGACAGAAACGTAAATTTATGACAAACATTGGGTAGAATTTTTGTAACGGTTGTTTCACAACTTGACCTCGAAAATGTTTTCAGAACTTTTTTTTACACAATTTTTTTATTAAATACTGTTAAATAGAGAATAAATTGAAAGGGATAAATATTAATAAAAAAAAACACGAATGCACCCGACATCCTGGAATGTGGATATTTGTTGTTACGCAACCATGAAGTGTTTTCGTCAGCTGTTTAATCATGAAATTGCAACAACAGACCTTATATTTTCTGTGCCGTCAATTTGGAAAAAAAATACTGAACGGTCTACCGTTTCCGCGTTTTCCATATGGTGATATTTAATTACAGAAACACATGCTTCAAAGCAGTGTTATTCATTTCATAAAGTTATTTGTCGGATCCAGGATGTCGAATAATGGGGGCGGCAAATTCTTTAACCCTTTACCTAACATGAAAAACAGACGACACTTGCAAAAAAGATTCTTGAATAACTAATTTTTTTCATTTTTATGTCTCAAAAACATAGGTTATGACCCCTCATTGAAACGAGCTCGATGAGCTCGTTCCATCGAGGGGTCATAACTTATGTTTTGAGACAAAAAATGAAAAATAATGAAAATTAATTGGAGATTTTTTAGAATAGCGCTGGCCGGGTTTGACCGTTACGTTAGGTAAAGGGTTAAAACTTGTGACATGAATGAATTAAATTGGGTTGGGCACGAAAGTTATCACAAAAGTAACTTCATGCTATTTATCATTCATTTGATATGAAGTCCATTCTTAGAAATGCATTTTTAACATTTTACTGGAACAATGGTGTAGCAGCGAATTTATATAAGGAGCATCTCATAGTCCATCGCGATGCGATGAATATTGCGGAACGAATGGATGGAGGCGAGCACGAAAGGATTGAACCCCTCTCACGGGTTTAGTCATTGCTCGTAATATTTATGCGCCTTTATTATCTGTTTATGTAATCACTAGAGCCGAGGTGGGTGGGATAATGGGGCAACTGCTCTGGGCCTGGACCCCGTTAGAGGTCCGGGATTTGGGGTGTTTTAAACAAGAGGCCCCAGGGGGCCTGAGGGCGCTCACCTGACATGGTAGCCTAAATATCAACCCAGAGAATTGATTTCCACAAGTTGCATCTGCTCCTCCTAAGAAAAGCTGAAACCAAATATCCAAATATTCTGACCAGTGGATCTAAAAAAAGATTTTTAAAGAATATTCCTCATACTGAACTAAGTCATAATTCGGGCTCCCACAGGGAGCCCATATATGAACCCAGAGACTTGGCTTTAACAAACCTGAATCTCACACCCCTGAGGATTCTGCACACCAAATATCAAAACATTCCGACTGCTGGATCTGAAGAAGAAGATTTTTAAAGAAAATTCCTCATTTTGAACCAAGTTACAATTCGAGCTCCCACAATCAGCCCAGATATGGACCTAGGGACATGGCTTGAACAAACTTGAATCTTACCCCCCTAAGGATGCTGCATAAAAAATATCAAAAGCATTCATCTGCTGGATCTGAATATTTTTAAAGAAAATTCCTCATTTTGAACTAAGTTGTCATTCAGGCTCCCATAGTGAGCCCAAATATGAACCAAGGGACTTGGCTTGAACAAACTTGAATCTCAGCCCCCAAGGTTGCTCCATGCCAAATATCAAAACATTCCAACTGCTGAATCTGAAGAAGAAGATTTTTAAAGAAAAATTCCTCATATTGACTAAGTTATAATTTGGGCTCCCACAGGGAGCCCACATATGGACCCATGGACTTGGCTTTAACACACTTGAATCCCCCCCCCCCCCACCCCCAAGGATGCTACTCACCACATATCAAACCATTCGGACTGCTGGATCTGAAGAAGAAGATTTTTTAAGAAAATTCCTCATTTCGAACAAAGTTACAATTCAAGCTCCCACAGTGAGCCCAAATATGGACCTAGGGACATGGCTTGAACAAACTTGAATCTCACCCCCCCTAAGGATGCTGCATACCAAATATCACAAGATTCTGCCTGCTGGATCTTGAGAAGAAGATTTTCAAAGAAATTTGCCTGAAATGCACTAAGTTCGAATTTGGGCTTCTATCGTGAGCCCAAATATGAATCCAGGTTGCTGATTTGAACAAACTGGAATCAGATCCACCCCACAATGTTGCATACCAAATATCAAAGGATTCTGCCTGCAGGATCTGGAGAAGAAGATTTTTGAAGAAATTTGCCTGAAATGCACTAAGTTCAAATTCGAGCTTCTATAGTGAGCCCAAATATGAATCTAGGGAGCCGATTTGAACAAAATAGAATCAGATCCACCCCACAATGTTGCATACCAAATATCAAAAGATTCTGCCTGCTGGATCTGGAGAAGAAGATTTTTTAAGAAATTTGCCTGAAAAGCACTAAGTTCAAATGTGGGCTCCTATACTGAGCCCAAATATAAACCCAGGGAGCCGATTTGAACAAACTTGAATCAGATCCACCCCACAATGTTGCATACCAAATATCAAAAGATTCTGCCTGCTGGATCTGGAGAAGAAGATTTTCAAAGAAATTTGCCTGAAATGCACTAAGTTCAAATTTGGGCTCCTATACTGAGCCCAAATATAAACCCAGGGGGCCGATTTGAATAAACTTGAATCAGATCCACCCCACAATGTTGCATAACAAATAACAACCCGGACCCCAAATTTTCAGTGTAAAAAAAAAAAAAAATTTGTCTTAAAATTGACTGAAACGCATAAAAAACAACAAAAAAAAAAATTCTGGAATTTTGGTCCAAAATTTTCTAAGTCCCACCCGGACCCCAAATTTTAGGTGTAAAAAATTTTTTTTTTTTTGTCTTAAAATTGACCGAAACGCATAAAAAAACAAAAAAAAATTCCGGATTTTGGTCCAAAATTTCTAAGTCCGGAACGGGGCCCCAAATTTTCAGCCTAAATATGAACCCAGGGACTTAGCTTGAACAAACTTGAATCTCCCCCCCCCCCACCCCCACCCATAAGGATGCTGCATACCAAATATCAAAAGATTCTTATTGGTAGATCTGAAGAAGAGTTTTAAAGAATATTCCTCATACTGCACTAATTTAAACATTTCGGCTCCCATAGAGAGCCCAAATATGGACCCCGGGAACTGATTTCAATAAACCTGTGAAACAATCTTCCAAAGTTGTTATATGTGAAATTTGAAAGCTTTTGGAGCAGTGGTTTGGGAGAAAAGTAGTCTTACATGTTTTTCCCATTACCCACAGTGTTAAAAAATGCTGACTCGGCACTTTTTCAAAGTCCCCAAAAAGTACCCCATGATAAAACCGATAGCAATTTTTTTTACCATTCCATTCTGTTGGTCCTAAGGAAGCTTCACACCAAACAAGAATTCTCAGTGCCTTGTAGTTTTGGAGATATGGGCGTTTTAATTGTTTTCTATTTTTAGCTCCTGCGGTTCCCATGGGGCGACAGGAAATTTTTTTTTTTGCATAAATTAAATTCTTATGACCCAATAAGCCCTCATATCAAATCTGGTCCAAATCTGCCTCTCGGTTTGGAAAATAGAAATTTTGGGAGGGGCAAATATTCTTGCCCCTCCCAATACGATGCCAAATATAGCCCCACAAACTTCTCTTGAACAAATCTGAGTCTACACCTCAAAAGGAAGCTGCACACCAAATATCAAGTCTCCGCTGCTGCTAGTTCATGAGAAGACGATTTTTTAAGATTTCAGCACACTTTTTGGGTGTGGCCCTACCAATGGGCGTGGCAACTTGATTTGAACAAAATCAAATTGCGATGTCATAACAAAATATTATCTCAAATATCAATTAAATTGGTTCAGCGGTTTGGGAGGAGAAGACGCAAACACCATGTTCACGGACGACGACGGAGGACGAGTGATCACTATAGCTCTCCTGACTGAAAGTCAGATGAGCTAAAAATGCCAAGGTTAACCGAAAATCAGAGGTTGCATGCCTTTGGTACGCATGAGGCTGGGATACCTCCATATGAACTCGCTGCTGAGTTCGGAGTCACTGTGGCCACTATTTACCGTCTCATTGGAAGGCATGAAACTTGCCGACCGACCGCGTTCAGGTCGACCAAGAGTTATGACCCCTGCACAGGACAGACACATCAGGACGTCTCATTTGCGGGATCGCTTCCTTCCGGCGACGAGGACAGCAGCAACTACTCCTGGTAGAACTAACAATATAATCAGTACACAAACTGTCCGCAACAGACTCGCTGAACATGGCACCGGAAATGGGCGTCCATACCACGGACCAATCCTTACCCATCCTCATCGTACCGTCAGAATGGAATGGGTACGTCAGTGTGTTCGCTGGACTCAGCAGCGTTGGAGCACAATTTTTTTTAGTGATGAATCACGATTTAGTCTACGGCGCGATGATGGTAGGGCAAGAGTGTACCTCCAACGAGAGCGGTTTTCTGATGCTTGCGCGCGGGAATGCGACCGTTTCGGCGGGGATAGTGTAATGGTTTGGGCAGGAATTTCCTTGCACCATCGAACGCAGTTGATTTTCATCGATGGTAATCCGAATGGACAGCGATATTGGGACAAAATTCTTAACGCTGCTGTTGTCCCGTCGCTCAACGCTAACGTCGGATTGCCGTTATTCCAGCAAGACAATGCCCGATGTCCCGTATCTGTTGTGACTTTTTTGAGGAGCAGAGCATCGAACTTCTTCCCTGGCCCCCACTTTCGCCAGATTTGTCGCCGATTGAGCATCTTTGGAATCAATTGGACTGTCGGGTACGACTTCGTGATCTTAGTCCATTTACGTAATGTTCTAAGGCAGGAGTGGAATGCAATACCACGGGGTGACATCCAGAAACTTGTCAGGTCCATGCGCCGTCGATGTCTTGCCATTCAAGAGGCAAATTGTGGACATACATGCTATTGACTGCATGTGTAAACTTTTCATTTCACCGAGTCTGAAATGCGACGCAACAGTAAGAACATGAAATTATGCAAATTCATACAGCTAGACTCGGAATATGAATTTTCGATAATTTGTTGGGGATTAAAGTCGATAATATTAAAAAAAATTGCTCCTCGAAGTTTATTATACTTTCTTTTTTGAGTCAGTATATATAAAAAGTTCTCGTTCCAGTTTGTTGGTTTTCCACCGGTCTTTCCTGCATCGCGGTGGTCACGATTATCTTTGGAGAAAAAATGCAACATTGACAGAAATGCCGATAATTTTCCCAAATTGTAAGGAAATAACTGAGTAGATATTGTCAAGAAAATGCAGGAGAATGCTTCTAGCACTAGTCTAAAAACATTTTCTGAGGGAGGACCCCCTAAACCTCCTGCTTACCGCTTCGCGTCTTCGGCGTTCGCCGGGTCCGAGGCTCGCTCTCGGAGGCCCTCTATGTAACATATTATTGACAGGCCAGGCGAGAGGAATTTTGGACCCCGGGATGAATTATGTGACGGGATCAGGGTCCTTTATTTGTCTCTAGCTCATAACCAATAAGATATCCCGGGTCTCGAAGCGGCGAAAGGGAGAGTATGAGAAGGGGGTGAGTGAGATTTTTCGAATTTTAAGCCCAAAGGCCGTCATTTCCCCGAATCCCTGCGTGAAAGTTACATAGATGGCACAGATTGATCATCTCCATGGATCTTCCGATTTCATATTAAATGGCTGGCAGTTTATTATTCCAGTTTATTGGGCAACTTGTTTTATCTTGTATTAATAGTCGTGGGTTAGATCCGGGCATCCGGGGTTACTATTTTGGGTTCCCTACCTTCTGCCCGGCGCTGATTATCACCAGTGTACTGAATATACGCACATACGATAACTCTCAGTAACCGGGCCGATTAGAATTTTTTGTCCGTCCGAAAAGTTTTTGGTTGCTCTGCCAACATTTTCTCTGAAAGCCGTTAATTTGAAAACCAAATTGACCATTTGGCGAAACCACAATGTTCATTATGCCAAAATACCTTTATGTTTCAAATGTCTTTTGTATAACCCTGCAGTGATTTTCTTTTAATTTTATAGACATTTCGGCTTACACAAAAACGGAATAATTCACCTTAAACTTCACAACAAATCAAGTTATGAAAGTAGTCAGTATCTAAAACGTGATTTTTGGGAGCATGGCCATTAAAATGTGGGCAGCCTTATTTTTCATAAAACCTTTTGGAAACCATTTGGGATACCTACCCACACAACTTTTAACCAGGAGAATCCACAAGAATCTAATTCAAAAATACAGACAGATGGAAAAGACAAAACAATGAGGCAATGATAGTTGAAAATTGATATCCATAAGGCCTCACAAAAAGATCTGTTTCTCATGCCATTTTTTTTGTAAAATTGCATGTGGGTGGGCAGTTTTTTACTTCAATTTTTATTTCTGTAATTATATCTTTGCCATCAAAAGTTCATGTTTTAGGCCTCATAATCTTCAGAATAGCATGGGTGGCGGTGTATTTCATCCTTTGAGAACATGAAGGCTTTGCAATGCTAAAGCACTGCAAAGCCTTGTTGCACTCAAGGGTCACGGGTCGTTTTGCCCCTTTTCCCATTCGCCCCGGGTCATTTCGCCCCCAGAATTGGGGCGAAACGACCCGGGGTAAAATTTTTTTTATTTTATTTTCAATGGTAATTTTTCAGTCTTACCTTATTGTAAATCCACCTTGATAACAAACAAATGAAACGGGGAGTAAGAGAGGTGGCCGATTACAAGTATCCAGTCACGGTTTCTACTATGGTGAGAAGGTAAGGCATTTTTTGCTTTTATTTTAATAAAATTTACAGATTATACTTGCCCGGAGATTAGCAGAGTAACAGCACAGTGGCAGATTATACTTGCCTGAAAAATAGCAGAGAAATAACTAGACTTTATGATTCTGGAGAATCATGGCTTTTCCCGATGAGATTCCATGATTTGTCATGACCCCACAGTGTCTGATGAATTGTTTTTAACTGTCTCACTGAAGTTCCTTCATTGATGTTATGAGAAAGGTGAAGATAGTAGTCTCAAATGACACAGTTTGATAAAACATTGTTTAGGTAAAAACCATCATTAATGGTGGAATGGGTTAATGTCAATATCGTCGTCCAACAAGTCAATGACCGACAAAGTCATTTTAAAAATGGTCCATTTTATCTCAAATGTATCCAAAATATTGATGCTGGCAGCTTGTAGAGGGTTAACAAGTGCCAACAGGAATATTTATTCATGCAACTTGTAATGTCACACCAAGAACTGTGAATGGCCATTTTTTCTTTAAAATCTACAAGATGTTTTCAGAGAAATCCAGGGAGAACAGGATTTTTAAGCTTTTGGAGGGTATCATTGTTTTTCCAGCCCAAAAAGGGTTAAGTGTTGTTTTTGGAATACTCTTATTACTTCCAAAAATAATTCTCAGTGAATTCTACTTCCACTTATTTTGATCTCTCCTCCCAACTTTGGGTGCTGTGGGTACGCACAGACTATTTTACCAACATTTTGATGTTTGAGAACCTGCATAGGGTTAACAAATGCTTACAAGAATATTTTGTACATGCAACTTGTAATGTCACACTAAGATATGAGAATGGCCATTTTTTCCTGAAAATCTACGGGATGTTTTACAGAAATCCTCAGATAACATGAATTTTTAACCTTTTGAGGGGTATCTCTCTTTAACCAGCTCTAAAGGGTTAATGCTTGGCTGTGTGAATATCTTCATTACTTACAAAAATGATCGACGGTGATTTCCACTTCCAATGAAGGAGGTTATGTTTATCTCGTAGGTACACATTTGGTGTTATGGTTGCCCAAGAACAGCCCATTTTCTCCAAATGTCAATGCTTGGCAGCCTCTGGGGGTTAACAAATGCTTACCGAAACATTTTGTTCATGCAACTTGTAATGTCACTCGAAGACCTGCGAATGGTCAATTGCTCTAGAAATTTTTTTTTTTTTGAGAAATCCACAGAAAACTGGAATTTTAAGCTTTTAAGGGGTATATCTCCGTAACCAGTCAAAAATGGGTTAAGACCTTGATTTTTGAATACATTTAATACTTACAAAAATGTTTCCCTGTCAGATTTGCGTCCGGTAAAAGAGTTACATTTCTCTGTTGTATTCCCATTTGATGTTGTTGTTGTTCAAAAACAGACTATTTTTTTCAAAATTTTGACATTTAGCAGCCCATGGAGGGTTAACAAATGCTTACCGGAATAATTTATCCAATCAACTGGTAATGTGACACCATGACCTATCAATGCCCATTTCCTCTTGAAAACCCTACCAGATGTTTGTAAAGAAATCCAGGGAAAACATAAATCTTTAAGCCTTTGATGGGTATCACTATTAACCACCACAAAATGGGTTAACGCTTGGTTTTTTGAATACCCTTATTACTTACAAAAATGGTCTTCGGTGAATTCCACTTCCAACAAAGGAGATTATGTTTATTTCTCAGGTACACGTTGGGTGATGTGCGTGCCTGAAAACAGCCCATTTCAACAAAATTACGATGCTTGGCAGCCTCTAGAGGGTTAATAAACGCTCACCGGAATATTTTGTCCATGCAACTTGTAATATCACACGAAGACCTGCGAGTAGTCAATTTTTCTTGAAAACCTACAGGATGTTTTAGAGAAATCCACAGAAAATGGGAATTTTAAGATTTTAAGGGGTCTCTCTCTTTAGCCTGTCCAAAATGGGTTAAGACTTCGACTTTTGAATACCCTTACTACTTACAAAAATATCTGAGTATAGATTGTGCGCTCGATAAAAGAAGGCACGTTTCTTTGTGGCGTACCCATTGGGTGCTGTTGGCGTCCAAAAACAGCCCATTTTATCACAATTTTGACTTTTAGCAGCCCGTGGAGGGTTAACAAATGCTCACCGCAGTATTTTGTCCATGCAGCTTCTATTGTCACACCAAGGCCTGGGAGTAACAAATTTTTCTTGAAAATCTACAAGACTCGTTTAGAGAAATCCACAGAAAACACAAATTTTTTAGCTTTATGGGGGTATTGCTGTTTAACCAGCCCAAAGTGGGTTAACGCTTGGTTTTTTGAACACCCTTATTACTGACAAAAATGATCCTCGGTGAATTCCACTCCCAAAAAAGGAAGTTATGTTTATCTCTCATGTATTGTTTGGGTGCTGTGGGGGCCTGAAACCGGCCTATTTCATCAAAATTTTGATGTTTGGCAGCCTGTGGAGGGTTACCATATGCATCGCCTGATATGTCGTGTGTATCAAAGGGCGTGTCACAGACAGGTCTAGCAATTACGAATGTATAAAAAAAATCTACAAGACGTGTTTCGAGAAAGTGCCGATAAACCCCAATTTTGGCAGTTTTTTTGCCAATTCTGACGAAATAAGGGTTAAATTGAAAATTCCGCTTGGGTACATTTTTAGATTTTGTGCCCCTCTATGCGTGTGCAAAATTTCGTGAAAATCAGTTCGAAAATGGTTTCTGAATCGTACGGACAAAATGTGTGGAAAAAAAAAAAAAAAAAAAAAATAATAATAATCCGTAGAAGAACAATAGTCTTTTCCAGAGGGAAAAGCCTAACAAAGTGACAGATTATACTTGCCCGAAGAATAGCAGACAAATAACAATGTGACAGATTCTACTTGCCTGAAGATTAGCTGAGAAACAACAACGTTGCAAATCTGGTGGATTCGACAGATTATACATGTTTTTATTCGTTTATTATATAATCACTCTTTCATTTTAGGAATTATTTTGATTGCATTATATTTGCCTGAAAAATAGCACTAACAGAAAAAGTGGCAGATTATATTTGTCTGAAGAATGGCAGAGAAATAACAAATGCAGATGCATTGTAACTGTTTATCCAACATTTCACTGTTTAGACATCCTATCTTGTTTACACTGTTTCCATGTTATGTATATGTTATGTTATATTTTAAGATCATTGTATTACAGCAAATGCATTTTCTATCAGTCAACTGTAAACTGGATGTGTTATATAAAATTTTATATAAAAATAAACTGAATTATCATTTCAACTGCTAGTTCTGGTTTTTTTTTCTTTATCAAACCCACCCTATACCCCGGGAAAAAAGTGGGGCGAAACGACCCACTCTCAAAATTGGAGCGAAACGACCCGGGGCAAACTGGTATGGGGGCAAACGGGATTTGGGGCGAAATGACCCGACACCCACTCAAGGGGCAAATTTATCAATTTTATTGACTTGGGTAAAATATTTTTATTTTTTGAAGTTTGCATTGATGGTTATAAAATGAGAGCATGCAGCAATTAAAAGTACCCATGCAGGAGGGCCTGAGAAACAGATTTTTAACTTGAAAAAAATGTTATTTCATTCTCTCCCATGCCCTGCCTATTGAGACAATCTTGTCTGAGGTGAGATACCTGGATGAGACAGATATTTCTCTCACTCACCCCACATCACCAGCCACATTTGAATATAATAAATGTTGATTTACAAATGGATGGCAGTGTGAAATTATCATCAAACTGGCCTCCCTCAGTTCTTTTATTTTGGAGATTTGAATTTTCAAAGTTTCAGTACATTTTTAACTCGCTTTGAGTACCCACGGAAGACTCAGTACAAATGCCCTGGTAGGTGCAATATCCTCAAACTGTAATGGCTCCAAATCAAAAGGCCTGTGCATACTTAGAAAGAGCCCCTAAATATTCTACATATACCAGATGAGCATACTACAAAAATCATTGTTGGCTCAGAAGTGTGATAAGTTAACATACTGAAGTGAGCTAAAACGGCTGACATTCTGGTGATGCTACGTCTGAAATTATCAATTCTGATGACATCATGTTGGGTGTGGCAACAGAAAAATCACCCCCCAGTAGTGTGGGTGGGCAGTAGTTGTGTCAATTGGAGCAAAGCAGGAATAGGGATCTGTGAATCACAATTTTTTGTTGAATCGAATCTGGAATCAAACCTTGTCTCTGATGTCGAATCTCAAATTGAATCTTAATAGACAAGTTATTTTCTTAGATTCTTAAAAGTGACCTTAAACACCAGTAAATAAATATCTGTAACACCGTTGCTGAAACAGGTAAGCCTATTGACCAAAGTTTCAGTTTTTGAAGGCTCAGCTTGTTACTGTTCACCTCAATCTGTGACAACAACTGCTTCTGGAAAATGTACGTGACACAGACTCGAAAAATTTCACCCACTTAGCATCAATCAAAATTGTACCTTTGATTTGTCCAATGTAAAAGTGATATATCCAGACATCAGACAGTGTGGGTGGCAGGCAGGGGGAGGGGGTACTGGGGAATATTTACAAAATTAAATTGTGCACTACTGCTTATGTTCTTCATTATATACAGTGCTCCATCTATATTTGTATTTACAGTATGATAGTGCTGTACATTGTAGAAGCATCAATACCACAATGCTGCCAGAGAATGTCTGGTCATCTCGGAATCTCTGCCGACCAGAGATCAGACTTGTGAGAAACCAGTACACGAATCTACTCGGTCACCCCACATTCTCTTACTCCTGTCTGTTTGTATGGGTACGAATCAACTCAGTACAAAATGGTAAAGGAACAAAATGACCTGGAGGATGAACTGGTAAAGGAATGGAAAAGACCCGGCACCCTCTTAGTCGGTCACACCTGACAATGGTCTTTGAAACACATCACTTTGTTAATACCATTGATTATGGTCGATGGCATTACCTGACTTTTAATTTGGGGTGTATTTTCGCAGACAGATTGTATAGTTTGCGGTGTAAACGTGTTACTATCACCACAAAAATACATAATTAGTCATATCAAACTGCTATTCTGAACTCTTTGCTAACCGAAGATCATTATTCATCGATAAGTAGGTCCGAGAAATTAACTGCACAACCCGTGGATGATCAACATATACTACCAACCAAACATTTAAAGATTGCCAATTACCCAATTAAATTGTGCGTACATGAATGAATTGTCCAATGTCAATTTTACCCAATTCTTTTGGGAAATGTGACAAACTGCACTAAGCACAAGAGCAGGGTTCGTACACCCTTCAGAAATAAAAATTCCAGGACTTTTTCCAAGCATATTCCAGGACCTTCTGATAAAATAATGCTGACCCTATTTCATACTTGCGTACCTGTTTATAACATAATAAAACCTGATGCATGATTAATTCTTTACCCAAAACCAGTCAGCGCTATTCACAATGAAAGTGTCAATGACACTGTAGCTTAACTTGTGTGTTGTGTTTGATGAAAAGGGTAATGTTCAATGTTTATGAAAGGATTATGAAATAAGACAAGAATTGTGATAATTGGGAATATGTTCATTTCTGTTCCCTGTATGCTATGTTTATGATAAAAATAATATGAGGTGTACACTGTACTAAAGAGCTGAGGGGTGGGTTAATATGACCTCACAGTTAATGTATGTGGCCCTCACAGTTAACATATATCAACAAAAGTTACAAAGTTACACTGAAATTATTCCAAAACGAGTCATCCTATCAAGTTACATTGAATCCCTTCATAAATATATATATATATATATATCAAAATGGGACGTTCTCATCTAGACATTATATGAAGTCAACCTACCAAGTTACAATGAAATCCCTTAATAAATATGACCTGTAGACTGTGCTAAAGGTTTTTGGGCTTTGGGCTCTGACAGCCATCACGGTTGAATGATCGCAACCAAAAGGGGACATCCTCATCTGGGCATCATCTGGAGTGATCCTACAAAGTTACAATGAAATCCCTTCATAAATATCATGACCAAAAGGGGATGTCATCATCTAGGCATTATATGGAATCAAACTTACGGGTAACAATGAAGTCCTTCCATAAATATGACCAATAGACTATGCTAAAGGTTTTGGGGTTTTGGGTTCGGGCAGCCATCAAGGCTGATTGATCGCGACCAAAAGGGGACGTTCTCATCTAGACATTATTTGGAGTCATCCTACCAAGTTACAATGAAATCCCTTAATAAATATGACCTGTAGACTGTGCTAAAGGTTTTCGGGCTTTGGGCACCTGAAGCCGTAACAGTTGCCCAATCATGTCCAAAAGGGGACGTTCTCATCTAGACATTATATGAAGTCAACCTACCAAGTTACAATGAAATCCCTTCATAAATATTACCTGTAGACTGTGCTTAAGGTTTTCGGGCTTCGGGCTCAGGCAGCCATAATGGTTGAATGATCGCAACCAAAGGGGACAATCTCATCTGGGCATCATGTGGAGTGATCCTACAAAGTTACAATGAAATCCCTTCACAAATATGACCTGTAGACTGTGCTCACAGTTTTTGGGCTTTGGGCACTTGTAGCCATCACAGCTGACCAATCACGACCAAAAGGGGATGTCATCATCTAGGCGTTATATGGAGTCAACCTAATAGGTTACAATAAAATCCTTCCATAAATATGACCTTTTACCTATGCTAAAGGTTTTTAGGCTTGGGCACCCATCAAGGCTGAATGATCGTGATCAAAATGGGACATTCTCATACAGACATTATTTGGAGTCATCCAACCAAGTTACAATGAAATCCCTTCATAAATATGGCCTGTAGACTGTGCTAAAGGTTTTTGGGCTTCGGGCACCTTTAACCGTCAAAGTTGCCCAATCATGTGCAAAAGGGGACGTTCTCATCTAAACATTATAGGAAGTCAACCTACGAAGTTACAATGAAATCCCTTTATAAATATGACCTGTAGACTGTGCTTTAGGTTTTCAGGCTTCGGGCTCGGACAGCCATAATGGTTGAATGATCACAATCAAAGGGGACAATCTCATCTGGGCATCATCTGGAGTGACCCTATGAAGTTATAATGAAATCCCTTCATAAATATGACCTGTAGACTGTGCTCAAGGTTTTCGGGCTTCGGGCACTTGTAGCCATCACAGCTGAGCAATCACGACAAAAAGGGGATGTCATCATCTAGGCATTATATGGAGTCAACCTAATAGGTTACAATGAAATCCTTCAATAAATATGACCTTTTACCTATGGTAAAGGTTTTTGGGCTCGGGCACCCATACAGGGTGAATGATCGCGATCAAAATGGGACGTTTTCATCTAGACATTATTTGGAGTCATCCTAACAAGTTATATTGAAATCCCCTCATAAATATGACCTGTAGACTGTGCTAAAGGTTTTTGGGCTTTGGGCACCTTTAGCCGCCACAGTTGCCCAATCATGTCCAAAAGGGGACATTCTCATCTAGACATTATATGAAGTTAACCTACCAAGTTACAATGAAATCCCTTAATAAATATGACCTGTAAACTGTGCTAAAGGTTTTCGGGCTTCGGGCTCGGGCAGCCATCATGGTTGAATGATCGCAACCATAGGGGACAATCACATCTGGGCATCATCTGGAGTGATCCTAAGAAGTTACAATGAAATCCCTTCATAAACATGACCTATAGACTGTGCTAAAGGTTTTCAGGCTTTGGGCTCGGGCAACCATCATGGTTGAATGATCGCAACCATAGGGGACAATCACATCTGGGCACCATCTGGAGTGATCCTAAGAAGTTACAATGAAATCCCTTCATAAATATGACCTGTGGACTGTGCTCAAGGTTTTCGGGCTTCGGGCACTTGTTGCCATCACAACTGACCAATCACGACCAAAAGGGGATGTCATCATCTAGGCATTATATGGAGTCAACCTAACAGGTTACTATGAATCCTTCCATAAATATGACCTTTTGCATATGCTAAAGGTTTTTGGGCTTGGGCACCCATTAAGGCTGCCTGATTGCGATCAAAATGGGACGTTCTCATCTAGACATTATTTGGAGTCATCCAACCAAGTTGCAATGAAATCCCTTCATAAATATGACCTCTAGACTGTGCTAAAGGTTTTCGGGCTTCGGGCCCCTGTAGCCGTCACAGCTGCCCAATCAAGTCCAAAAGGGGACTTTCTCATCTAGACATTGTATGAAGTCAACCCATCAAGTTACAATGAAATTCATCAATAAATATGACCTGTAGACTGTGCTAAAGGTTTTCGGGTTTTGGGCTCGGGCAGTCATCACGGTTGGCAGATCATGCCCAAATGGGGAAATTCTCTTCTAGACATCATAAGGAGTCATCCTACCAAGTTACAATGAAATCCCTCTACATTAAACATGACCTGCAGTCTGTGCTAAAAGTTTTTGGGTTTCGGGCTTGGGCAGCCATCACGGTTGATAGATCAAGCCCAAAAGGGGACGTTCTCATCTAGGCATTATACAGAGGCATCCTACCAAGTTACATTGGAATCCCTTCATAAATACGACCTGTAGACTGTGCTAATGGTTTTTGGGTTTTGGGCTCGGGCAGCCATACCGGTTGCCCGATTGCGACCAAAAGGGGACGTTCTCATCTAGACATGACCCCAAACCTGCATATGAAATTTCATGACGATCAGACAAGAACTGCGGGGTGTAGCCCGTGCTAAATGAAAATGTGAACAGACGTCACAGACTCACAGACTAACAGACTTCCGCACGCGTGATGGCAATAGCTTATCTTGACTATGTCAAGTTAAGCTAAAAATTGCCAATTAATTTTCACCTAGGTTATGACCCCTCCTCTTTGGAACGAGCTCATTCCAAAGAGGGGTCATAACCTATGTTTTTGAGACAAAAAATGAAAAAAAAATAGTTATTCAAGAATTTTGTTTGCAAGTGTCGTCTGCTTTTTTCGTGTTTGGTGAAGGAGGCATGCTGGGGGTTTTTTTTAATAAAAAACACCGACTTTATGCACTGTCAATCTATGCAATTATGCAAGTTATTACAGCAATTTTTCTTCATAACACGCTAGATTATGGACATTACATATTTTTCAAGCACTTTCCAGGACTTCACTACTACATATATGATTTTCAAGCACTTTCCAGGCCCTGGAATTTTGATTTTTCAATTCAGGCACTTTCAAGCACCTTCAAGGACCTGTACGAATCCTGAAGAGATTCAATAAAAATCGAATTTTGATACTGATTCAGGATCAATCTCGAAGCAGACATTTGATATCTATATCGAATCAAATCTCAAATATTCACAGGACCCTAAGCAGGAAGGCAAGTTTGTTTACAAAATGGAGATAATTTTTTTTTTTTTTTTCAAGCACTTTCCAGGACTTCACTACTACATATATGATTTTCAAGCACTTTCCAGGCCCTGGAATTTTGATTTTTCAATTCAGGCACATTCAAGCACCTTCAAGGACCTGTACGAATCCTGAAGAGATTCAATAAAAATCGAATTTTGATACTGATTCAGGATCAATCTTGAAGCAGACATTTGATATCTATATCGAATCAAATCTCAAATATTCACAGGACCCTAAGCAGGAAGGCAAGTTTGTTTACAAAATGGAGATAATTTTTTTTTTTTTTTTTAGGGTTTAACGACACATTAACAGCCAGGGTCATATCATGTTGGTGACACCTTTACGGGTGGAGGAAGCCGGAGTACCCGGAGAGAACCACCGAGCAACGGCGAGCAGCTGTCCAACATCGTAACTCTGAACTCTGCACTGTGGCACAGGCAGAGTTAGATTGGTTGAAGACATGCACACCATTGACATGAAGTACGCCTTAGTACACAGCGTCATCGTGCCCCCATGTAGGCAATCGGGGTTAAGTGCCTTGCCCAAGGACACAATGCAGGAACGCGAATCAGTCGCTCAAATGGTCAACCATCCAACTACTAACCGCACTCGATGTTGCTCAACTTCAGTGATCTGACGAGAACCGGTTACCGCGATGCCACCACACCCCCAAAATGGAGATAATGATTAAATGTTCAAATGAGGATGGTTGAGGGGGGTGCAAATATACATCTGTCTCACCATGGACACATAGATCTTAACCCTTTACCTAAAGCAATCGCCAAAACCAGTTGGTGCTATTCACAAGAGGTGCTATTCACCACAACAAGAGGCGCTAAGGGGCTTTAATTGCTCACCTGTCAAACTGGTTCAAAGAAGTATTTTGGGTCACATTCATTTAGTCATGGTTCATCAACACTACGGAGGAATGAAGTTATGAATTTATTCATAACTCTGGTATCCATGTCAGATGATTATTATCATAGGTCTTCCTGACTGCTTCCAATTCTATCAGCTGCACTGCCAAACTTCCAAAGGTTGTTGTGTCACTGCAGTTTGAAAGGCAAATTTAATGGTAAAACACTAAAGAAGGGATTTTAACAACCTTGAACCTAACCTACCCCCTCCCTGCCTCCCCTCTAGAGAACCCAAATGAAGCTTCCTCTGGACACCAACAATGCATAATTAAACAAGAGGCCCCAAGGGGCTTGAGGGTGCTCACCTGACATGGTAGCCTAAATATCAACCCAGAGAATTGATTTCAACAAGTTGCATCTGCTCCTCCTAAGAAAAGCTTATACCAAATATCCAAAGATTGTGACCAGTGGATCTGAAAAAAAAGAAGATTTTTAAAGAATATTCCTCATATTGAACTAAGTTATAATTCGGGCTCCCACAGGGAGCCCATATATGAACCCAGGGACTTGGCTTTAACAAACTTGAATCTCACCTCCCTAAGGATGCAGCACACCAAATATCAAAACATTCCGACTGCTGGATCTGAAGAAGAAGATTTTTAAAGAAAATTCCTCATTTTGAACTAAGTTACAATTCAAGCTCCCACAGTGAGCCCATATCCAGGGACTTGGCTTTAACAAACTTGAATCTCACCCCCCCAAGGATGCTGCACATCAAATATCAAAACATTCCAACTGCTGGATCTGAAGATTTTTAAAGAAAATTCCTCATTTTGAGCTAAGTTATAATTCAGGCTACCAGAGTGAGCCCAAATATGAACCCAGGGACTTGGCTTGAACAAACTTGAATCTCACCCCCCTAAGCATGGTGCATACCCAATATCAAAAGATTCTGTCTGCTGGATCTTGAGAAGAAGATTTTCAAAGAAATTTGCCTGAAATGCACTAAGTTCGAATTCAAGCTTCTATAGTGAGCCCAAATATGAATCTAGGGAGCCAATTTGAACAAACGTGAATCAGATTCACCCCACAATGTTGCATACCAAATAACAAAAGATTCTGCCTGCTGGATCTGGAGAAGAAGATTTTTTAATCTTTTTCCCATTGCCTACGGTGTTAAAAAGTGCCGACTCAGCACTTTTTCGAAGTCCCAAAACTGTACCCTATGATAAAACCGATGGCAATTTTTTTTTACCAATCCTTTCTGTTGGTCCTAAGAAAGCTTCACATCAAATAAAAATTCTCAGTGCCGTGCAGTTTTGGAGATATGGACGTTTTAATTTTTTTCTATTTTTAGCTCCTGCGGTTCCCACGGGGTTGCGTGGAAAAATTTTTGGGCATAAATTAAGTACTTATGACCCAATAAGCCCTCACATAAAATTTGGTTCAAATTGGCCTCTCGATTCGGAAAGCTTAAATTTGGGGTCGGGCCCAAATTCTTGCCCCTCCCATAAAGTCGCCAAATATTGCCCCTCAAACTTTTCTTGAACAAACTTGAGTCTACATCTCAAAAGGAAGCTGCATACCAAATATCAAGTCTCTGCTACTGCTGGTTCATGAGAAGGAGATTTTCAAAGATTTCGGTGCCCCTTGGGGGCATGGCCCCACCCAGGAGGAGGGGCAACTTCATTTGAACAAATCTGAATTGACATTAGGTAATAAACATTTACCCAACATTTGAAAAATATTGGGCCAGTGGTTTCTTCGGAGAAGTTGGCTTTGTAAAGTTTACGCCGGACGACTGACGGAAAGCGATTAGTAAAGCTCCCCTTGAGCTTTGCTCAGGTGAGCTAAAAACAATAATAATCCCCTAAGTTAAACAAGGGCAAATAACTTGGTAAGTTTACAGAAAAATACAAATTCTGCTGTAGGATTCGATCCCCCATGTTGAGGTATAAGCACAGCAAAACATTATTCCAATGATTGATACCTCATAGGTAATCCATGTATGAAGTTATAGCATTGTACGTGGAAGGAAACTAAAGTTATTGCATGGAAAACAAAAATCTATTTATAGTAACAGTGACTTTGACGTTTGACCTATTGACCCCAAATGCAATCCCAACCATCGATACCTCATATGCAATCAAAATATGAAGTTATAGCATCGTACACAAAAGGAATCTAAAGTTATTGTAAAAAAAAAAAAAATCTATAGCAACAGTGACCTTCACCTTTGACCTACAGATCCCAACATCATTGCAACCCATTATCACATTATGGGCAACCTATGTGTGAAGTATCAGCATCGTGCGACCAACAGTACAAAAGTTATTGCCCGAAAATGAGTGTTAAGACATTTTTCAATCACCCCCAAAGTTAAACAAGGGAGAATAACTCTGTAAATGTTTATACGACGATTCTGATGTAGGGTCCATTCCTCCATGTTGAGGTACAAGCATGACAAAAATTATTTAAATCCAACAAATAATGACAGTGCTACAGCAGCAAATGTTAGACAGACACATTTTTCAACAATAATCCCCTAAGTTAATCAAGGGCAAAAAACTCTGTAAATGTTTATGGAAAAATATTAATTCTGCTGTAGGATCTGTTCCCCCATGTTGAGGTACAAGCATAGCAAAAATTATTTGAATCCGCCAAATAATGACAGTGCTGGTGCAGCAAATATGTTGGACGGACATATTTGTGTTACAAACGTACGTAACGTACGAACTTACAAACAAACAGAGGCAGCTCTCTAGTACTAGATACCTCCTCCAACCAGGTTGGTTTGGTGCAAAACTTGAATTGACATACGATAAGGAACAGGCATACCAGATTTGGTTCAATCTGGTCCAGTAGTTTCTGAGAAGTTGATAATGTAAAGTTAATACTGAACGATGGATGGATGGACGACAGACGAAAAGTGATCAGTAAAGCTCCCCTTGAGCTTTGTCCAGGTGAGCTAAAAATTACCCTTCAATTTTCATTATTTTTTTCATTTTTTGTCTCAAAAACCTAGTTTATGGCCCCTGATTGGAACGAGCTCATTGAGCACATTCCAATGAAGGGCTTAAATCTATGTTTTTGATGGCTAAAATGAAAACAATTAGTTGACCAAGAATTTTTTGTGGGAGTGACATCTGCCTTTTCAGTTCGGTAAAGGGTTAACAGCAAGGTGGTGGGAGAAAATTGACATTCCATAAAATTTTTGGGGCTTTGCAAATCAGCTCACACACAACTTTCTACATATGGAATGTCACCTCACTAACAATATTTCATTCTGTGACGAGTGGTATAAAGTGAACATACGTTAAAATCTCAAATTTGGGAATTCAACAGTTTTTCACCTTGGGACGAAGTCTACATTTAGGTCAGTGAGAGTCTATCACAGGAGATGTGAACTTTTCAGCTTTTAACCCTTTACCTAACGTAACGGCCAAAACCGGCCAGCGCCATTCTCAAAAATCGCCAATTAATTTTCATTATTTTTTTCATTTTTTGTCTCAAAAACATAGGTTATGACCCCTCGTTGGAACGAGCTCGTCGAGCTTGTTCCAACGATGGGTCATAACCTATGTTTTTGAGACAAAAAATGAAAAAAATTATTTATTCAAGAATTATTTTTGCAAGTATCGTCTGCTTTTCAGGTTAGGTAAAGGGTTAACTTTCTCAGGTAAACCACTCTGATACTATCACTACTTCTGAAGACCAAACACAATAAGTGATGAAACATTCGAGTGAACACATAACATGAAATTGTCTTTATTTTATTTACATTCATTTCACCACATTCTTAAAATTTCAAAATTACTGAAAATGCAATTTGATTAACTCTCAATCAATTACAAATAGTTCATGTGTTTATCACACACCTGAATGACTTTGAATTCAAGGATATTCCTGGTACATTTTCAAGAGTAATCTTTTCAGTATATTTCCAAAGAGCTGCAGATGAGAATTCCAAGATTTTCAAGAATTAATCCAAGTCAAAAACAAAAGAGCCCCCATCCATGAGCTGAGAGTTACAAACAAGCCTGGAAATAAGCAGACTATCATCTGCAAAATGAAGTCCCCAGGGCATGAATTTGATGATGCTAGCATCACCAAATTTATCCTCTGTGAACCTCAATCTGAATCACGGTCTCAGGCCTGAACAGAAAGAGGTACCCAGAGAATAAATTGGACCATGAATTGTATGGGATAGCATCAGCAAATTCTTACTCTGTGGACCTCATTCTGCAAATGACAGATTGCTTATCTCCAGGTTTGGTGAGTGAGTATTCTGCAGTGCAAATTTTAAAGTCATATCACAATCCATAACCTCTTGCATAATTCTCATTCTGTTTAGCAGAGAGGATACATTCAAGCAATATTCAACTCAGTACCTTACACATACAAGGAGACAAATATCTGAATACTATTGGAATACTCCAAGCCCATTCTCAAACCCTAACAGCTGCTATCCATTTCTGCACTACTGAGTGTTGAAATGATTCGGGAATTTTGTAGTCAACTAGTCAGCGGCCATTAGTAGATACCTCATCATCATGATATACTATTAGTATAGGAGCAGATAGTAACAATAGTATACTCAACCTGACAAAAAAAAACAAGCAATTTTCCACTTCCAACTCTGTGGTTTATCCCTCATTTTTAGGTGGAAATAATCTGTGCATTATACCACAATCAACTGCTAAATGTCTTCTCGCATATTTTAAACTGACAAACAGCCATTAAGCTGCTATAACATACCAGAATAAAATAGAGACTCCTGTTGCAAACAGGAAGTGTTTCCTGTTTCTAACTGAACCGGTGTCTGTGACGTATAATTTTGAAGGAGAAAAGTTTCATGTGTATCCGCCAATTATCTGGTGGCAGATGCATCAACTTAAAATTAATCAAATGATGTGGAAAGATACCTCATAAACATGATAGATAATCATAGCCTGTTCATTGGTCAGTATACTCAGTTCGAAAAGTAAGTCTTTAGTGAATTGCACAGAATAGCATCACATATTTCAATTATCCAATTCGAGTGTTAAGGTGTGAACATCATTTTACGAAGTAAATTATGATTGAATAATGCTGGCATGCTGGAAACTAAACAACTTTCGCGTATGGGCAATGATATATGTTGTTGTGGTTGATAGAAGGGGGTGACTAGTCGAATGGCAATTTTGCAATCGATTAATAATGAGAAGCTAGTCAACATCAATCAGTCAATTAATCATTTCAACTTTAACTATTAAAAAGATAAATTTTCCATGCCCCTCAAAACCTTATTTTAACCCTTTACTTAATGATTCGTCGGTATCCACCCACATAATTTACAAATTGAGCAGTTAAAAAAAAAATTAATTTTAAAAACTTTCAACAAAACCATATCATGCACCCCCTCATTGTTTCTTGTTGAGCTTGTTCCAATGAGTGGGTCACATGATATGGTGTTGTTGAAAATTTATGAAAAATTTGAAAAATGTAATTAAAATAATAAATTTTGATATTGTGTATGTTGGGTAAAGGGTTAATTAACCCTTTACCTAACATGAAAAGCAGACTACACTTGCAAACAAATTTCTTGAATAACTAATTTTTATCATTTTTTGTCTCAAAAACATAGGTTATGACCCCTCATTGGAACAAAGAGGGGTCATAACCTACGTTTTTGAGACAAAAAATGAAAAAATAATGAAATTGGCAATTTTTGAGAGTAGCGCTGGCCAGTTTTGGCCGTTATGTTTGGTAAAGGGTTAAAGAAGAAGCCAAAATAGAAGTACAATTCAGGGATGAGAATGGTATGGAATTCAATTTTTGGAAACCAGCTAAAATTCTCATATTCTTTGACAAATATTTGAAATTTATGTTTCTTTTCGAAAAATAGAACATAGAGAACCTGAAAGATATATTATTTCTATAATTTTACGAAAGACCATTTTCAAGCAAATTTAAAGAAGAAGAATTTCAGCATTTTGGGCATGAATTGGCTGACTAGTATTCCTATGACAATATGGAAGACTGATCAAAGATTTCACCATTCTAAATACGACAGTCCTGTATTTACTCTTAAATTTGAAGTATAAAAAGACACAACTAAAATACATACTAAACAATATAAATGTTGTTCAGTACAATGTGCCCAAGGAAATCTTGTTTATCATTTATCAGCTATACTTGCTCACCATAAACAAAATGAGGAGTTCATTCCAAATCTTGTTTGAGTGAGATAGGTCAAACAAGGGATACCAGGATTCAAACGCACATCTGAGGAAAAAAATCCAGTGCTTTGAAGAACTTTTTCAGAACATTGGCAACAAAGGTTCCAAGCTCTTTCCAGGATCTTCCAGTAAATTTTAAATACTCTTCACTGATGTCTGAATACATACTAGTCACTAATTCTGACCAGTGAGGTTTTCCAAATCAATAATACATGTACTTGACACTGGTCCTTGGGAAGCTATCTCAGAGAATCCCAACACTAACTTCTCTGAAAGCTTCCCAAGGGTAAGTGTCAGTTTCATGTATTTTTTCCAGGGAGAAAAAAATGACATTTAGGCTTATAAAAGAAATTTCTTGTTTCTCTGGCAATTTTTCCTCAATTTTATGACTTGCACTATTATGTGGCAAACCAACGTTTTCAGCTGTGAAAATTTCCTATAATGTAGTTGGAAATTTAACCAACTATATCTTGTTTGACAGAGCTCTGTCAAACAAGGTATAGTTGGTTAAATATTTGTCTTACAGGTGCAAAATAGTGTCACAGAAGGGATTTCCAGGTGATAAAAAAAGGTGATGATGCAGACTTTCTGTGACGAGGGAGGTACCTGAGAAACAAGAATTTTTGTTAATAGCCTTATGCAACAAAACCACAAAAAACTTAGTTCATAAGAACACTTTTTGACCAAAATGAACCAAGCAATAACTCAAATACAAAAATTAAGAACTTCCATGACTTTTTCCAAGAAAATGAGATTTTAAGCACTTACAGATGACTGAAATGTGAGTCATTTATTTTATGGTGTGTAGGGTCACTTTCCGCATCTATGGCTATATCAGGATCACAGAATGTGAGTTTAAAAATTCAAGAACTTTTAAGGACCCCTGCAAACTCTGAAGAATTGGCTATAATGGAAAATGTGAATACAAAATAAAGGGAGTTAACCATGAGATAATTTTTAATGTGTGCTGCAAAACATTTGACTTGATTATTTCAACAGGAGGAACCGTATCTGAGCACTCTAGATTGGAGGATCATTTTTTTCAAGAATTTTTAAGGCATGTTTGTGAATGTTGGAGGAGGGGGCTGGAGAGATGAAGAGGGATAAAAACAGTTCATTGAAGTGTGATCAAGACTCTCAGTGATACCCTTGGAAATGGAATATTTAAATGTTTTACACAGCTCCTTTCAAATACTTAATGGCAACACAACCCAAGTCAAATAAAAGCAAAATTTATAGATCTGCAGGGATTTGTTTTGGAGTCTACAGGGGTCGTATATGGGACCTTTCCCAATGGCATTTTGGCATGATTTTTCCCAAGTCAACCTCAAATTTTCCCAACCTCAGTCCTCATTCAAATAAAAATTTAATCCTTCTTTAACTCTTGAAAGCTTAATTTTGACTTTCATCACTTTTTACTGCAACAAAACAGGTACCTCAACAGGAAATTTTTAGAAACATTTGCAAGTTAATCGTAAGAACATTGTCAGTTGCTTCTAGGCAAGTCTTGTCTGCCTATATTGGCAGCAAGCCTGAATATAAGCAATCTGTGATTTGCAAAATGGGGTCCCCAGAGGGTGAATTTGCTGATGCTATCCCATACCATGGGCCAATTTATCCTCTAGGTACATCTTTCTGTTTTGGCTTTAAACCTTGATTCAGACTGAGGTTCACAGAGGGTCAATTTTGTGATGCTACCCTGCTGTGCAGGGTAGCATCACCAAATTCACCCTCTGGGGACCTCATTTTGCAGATGACAGTCTGCTTATTTTCAGGCTTGATTGGCAGCCAAGACACAACTACAAAGCCACAGATACAGCAATAATCAGAACCAAAATCATAATTATTTCCCCCATATACAAGGCAGTGTTAGTATAGGTCTATATCATATGCGTACTGGGCTATGGCATAATAATTTTGCATGTCCATATGAAGATGCCTAGTGACTAGTCAAGGATTCTTCGAGTGTCTAGAAGGGGCCGAATATGCCCCCCCCCCCTTTCCCAATAGCATGTTAGCATATTTTTTCCCAATCTGAACCAAAAGTTTCACAATCTCAGTCCTCATTCAAATAAAAATTTAATTCTTCTTTAACACTTGAAGGCCTAATTTTGACTTTAATCCCTTTTTACTGCAACAAAACAGGTGTCTAAACAGGCAGTTTTTAGACACATTTGCAAGTTACATCCCAAAAGCCTTGAGAACCTTGTCAGCTGTTTGTCGGCAAGTCTTGCCATGTCTTGCCTGGACACAAGTGCAAAGCCACAGGGTATAGGCTGCCGAAGTGTAACAAAATGCATAAATATCCTCATTATTTAATAGTATAAAACAATTTATTTAATAGAGATTACAGAGATTGATCATTATTTCATGTGACTCTTTGTAATATGCCTATGTACTCAGTAATGATTATTTTTCATCTGAAACACCTGAATATAAATGTCAAGATTCACTTAGATTAATAGTTTTCTTCTAGGCATGGACTTCCAAAAAAAACCCTCTTCCAACTAAATATATATACACACATGGTGAAATTAATTTGTCTCTCCATTCAACAGAATCTGTGTCAATAAATATGGAGTCTTTTGACAACTTCACTCCCGTTTAAATCTCTAAATAATGGTACACTGTGAGTCAAAAATGAATACCAGTATATACACACATGAAGTTCTCTATTCATATCTGAAAAAGATAAATAAACATTTGGTGTCAGAACATGCATATGATTAAATTCTAACAGTCTGAGTGCAGTTGTCGCAAGCAGTGAAAAAATCTGGTTGCCCATCAGCTAGGCTTCAATTAAAACTAGTTGTCTACCCCCAAAAACATTGGTCCACTTTTTTTGACTAGATGAACTGAGGCAATGATTGCTCAGATAAGTGTGTACAACACAACTTACAAATGAAAAAGATAACAAAAAAACCCAAGAGCAACGCAAAGCGTGGCATAAGCCCCCTCCTGGATATAATTACAAAAAAAAACAAGATCAGTCTTGCAGAATTTTAGTTATATTTACATTGGCAGTCAGTGAATGTGACCTTTGGCATATCATAGTCAAAATAAATAGGCTTCTTCCACTCATCATGCCTAACCCACATATATAGTTTGGTAAAGATCTGCTTGGTAGAACTTTAGTTATTGAGCGGAAACCAATTTCAAGTGTATTTAACATTGGAGGTCACTGTGACCTTGACCTTTGGCACATCATGGTCAAAATAAATAGGCTTCTTCCACTCATCATACCTAACCTACATATGAAGTTTGGTAAAGATCCGGTTGGTAGAACTTTAGTTAATTAACAAAAAGTTAACGGATGGACGACAGACATGGTGCTAACATAATGCCCCCTCCTCAAAGAGGCCGGGGGCATAAAAAACAATCATAACTGCAGGACAATGAAATAATTATTTCATTTTTTATTTTAAAGTTGAACAAATAAAAAATAATTAAATAAAAGTTCTTCGTGCATTCAGAATTGTCCAATTGCGAAACATCCCCTTCATGAAGGTAACAATATTGAACTGATTGGAATGAAATGTCTGTTAACCTTGGATATAAATAAAGCTTGATCATGCCTCTTCTCCTTGATTCTGCATGGAGCGCTGCGAAATTGGAAGAACATACCTTGATAGTTGACAAAGAAATTTTCTCCTCGTCATCAGTTTCAGTGATAAAGTGTGATTTTGTTAGTGTTTTCAATAATACAGTTTCCTGTGTTCGGCTTCACATGATTTTGTTGTCAAACACGCTGAAGTCAGGTGCATTTGGTTTTAGTAATTAAGAATCAGAAACTGTTTGCTGACAGCAGGCATGCTCAACAATCTGAATCGACAGAGATTGTCAAAAAGTTGTTACAGTTACAAACCAGATCACTGCTTCATCGATGATAAACAATACAAGTTTAGTCTTGTCAAATTTGAAGTGTGTTGTAGTGCCCCTTGATGAAAAGAGAAATGCCCAAAAAATTGTTATTCGGTTTCGAGAAATGTGCATGCCTGATAAAGTTGTTAATAACATCAAAATGAAATACCGATATATCGCAGTATTGCATGATGATGATGCATCCAGCAGATTACAAGTCATGACACTGCCGGAACTGTTTCTTGATAAACTGAAAATTTTGATTTTTTGTCTTCAAAATATAGCTTGACTCCCCTCAATGAAACGAGCTTGATGAGCTTGTTCCATTGAGTAGTCATAGGCTATGGGCTTTTTTGAAAAAAATAATCGAATACTGCTGGCCAAATACAGCTGTTATGCTGGATAAAGGGGTAATGATGGGAAGCCTCATTTATAACCCATATTAGTAAAAATATGGATAGAAAAAAAACTTCTTGAACATTTGCAAACTGTATGTTCAAAAACTGGTTGCTTCATTTAGGGTTCAACCGATTCCCAAAAATGGTCGCTGACCGATTACTGGTTATTTGAGCTCACAATCAGCCGATTCCGATTCCAATTGTAATACTGTGCACTACTAGACAAATTAGGGCTCGCAAAGAACTACATTAAATTGAACATAATTTTACAGTCTGTTCACTAATAGATAAGTCGTGACTCGAAAGAACTGCATTAAATTGAACATATTTCACAGTGTTAAACTCGGTTGACTCAGGTCCAGTAAAATTACCAGTCGCGCACACTTGGGTTGTAAACGTGGCACTCCGAGCCACATTTACCACCAATGTGCAATCAACTGGTAATTTTTACTGTGACCTGAATCAATGGAGTGCAACCTTAACTTTTCCAGTATGAACTGGCGATTGCCACAAGTACACTCAATTGTAAGCTTTATATGTCGTTTAACTTGTATATCACGTAAAGGGGCATCCAAAGAGATTAAGAGTACACATTGTGGCGGTTTTTTAACTTTATTGAATGGTATCATTGACATCATTTTACATTAACAATTGAACAATTGCAGAAGATAATAAAATGTGGTTAATGAATCATCACAAAATGCTTGGCAACAATCGGTTGAACCGATGTTCCAGGAGCCATTGCCATTGTCATCTGATTGCCCACAATTGGCCGATCGTGGTGGCCAGCTCCAATCATGGGTTGAACACTAGCTTCATTGGTAAGAAGTGATAGCAACGCTAATTGCAAGATCAAACTATGCGACTACTACAAACTACTTGAAAGCCTTGCAATGGCAGGGTCTATGTTACAATGACAATAGAAGTCTGAGTGTACACTACAAAAACTTATTACTCAACTGATAGAGTGCTGGAAGCCCATATTTGGGCTTTATTCTGAAGTCCCGGTATTGCAATTTAAAGGCTTCATATTCTGTGGATGTGCTTCATAATATCTTTGAAGTGATATTATTTTATCTGTTAGGATTTGCCCTGTCACAATTTAAAGGTGAGTGCCTATTGGCACTCTCCCATAAATTGTAACAAGGCAAAGATGCACAAAGAAATTTCCAGGACCAAAAATAACTAGCACTTTACCAGTTAACTCTTTGCCAGTAGCCAGCAGATTTTTCTGATAGTGATGTACCACATCTATTTACTGATGTCTAAGGTCACTTTCAGCATCTTTGGCTATCTCCTGAATACAACATAGGGATGAATTTGTTTAGCCCATCATTTAAACATATGCTGCCCTACGTCAATGACTTCCACCCCAGACGATGGTTCCAGATCCTATTTTACAGAACTTGTTAACCACAGTAAACAAAAGTGATGTAGCAAAAATCAGCATGAACCATCAGTAGGTGGTGGGGAATCAGGTGATAATCACACTCGGCAGTTGACCAAGTTTTTCAAATGTAATTGATTCTGTATCACCATCTATACAAGATGCATGGCTGAAGGAAACGAATGCAATACCATGGGATTGCCAATCTCCCGCCACCGAAGTACCAGCAAGGGCAATAACTCCCCCCAAAATACTTGGACACAGCTGTTCTATGGTTTGGTTTGTATGGGAGGTCGAAAATATTTTTATTCTCAGCTCCTGGGGTTCCCACAGGGATGCATGAATCAAGTACTTATGACCCAATAATACAGCAAACCACATTTTGTTTCAATCAGCCCACTGATTCAAAAAAACGGAAATTATGGGTTGGGGCAAAAATCTTGCCCCTCCAATTACAGAGTCAAATATTGCCCTATGAACTTCATATGAACAAACTTTATTCTACATATTAAAAGGATGCTCTGTACCAAATATTAAGTCACTGTTACCATCAGTTCATAAGAAGATTTTTTCAAATAGGGAGCCCAAATATAAACAGGGATTTGATTTGAACAAACGTGAATCTGCCCAGCCCCCCCACCCTCAAGGTTGCTGTATCTAAAAATGATAAATTTTAAGTAATTTGTATATTTTTTATACTTACCAATGGCCCAGACTAGCTGGTGCAAACTCGATATTATCAAGGGCCAAACACAAATTTTGAACCCCCCCCCCCCCCAATCCCCCAAATTTGCATACAAAACTGAAAATTAAAAGTCCTATCTGGCCCTCCATACTTTTACTCTCTGCGCATGCGCAGTGGTCAGGAAGAGACTGGAATTGGCGCCAACATCATTCTTTGTAGATGAGCGTACTAATAATAACTCAGCGGGGAGGTATGAGTGCCCACTCATGGGAGGGCCATCCCCGTCTGGGCCATTGGTAAGTATAAAAAATATACAAATTACTTTAAATTTATCATATTTTTATATGACAACCAATGGCCCAGACTAGCTGAATCGTATAAAGGTGGAGGGCCTAGAACTTAAGAATTAGCAGACCAAATATAGCTCCTAAGCCTGCATTCCAAGGTGAAGGAATATAAATTTAAGGAATTACATGTATGTCTCTCTATACAATAATAGAAAGCTTATACCAAATATCCAAAGATTCTGACCAGTGGATCTAAAAAAAAATGATTTTTAAAGAATATTCCTCATATTGAACTAAGTTATAATTCGGGCTCCCACAGGGAGCCCATATATGAACCCAGGGACTTGGCTTTAACAAACTTGAATATCAAAACATTCCGACTGCTGAATCTGAAGATTTTTAAAGAAAATTCCTCATTTTGAACTAAGTTACAATTCGAGCTCCCACATGAGTCCAAATATGGACCTAGGGACATGGCTTGAACAAATCTGAATCTCCCTCCCCAACCCCCCCCCCCCCCCCCCCCCCCCCCCCAAGGATGCTGCATACCAAATATCAAAACATTCCAACTGCTGGATCTGAAGAAGAAGATTTTTGAAGAGAATACCTCATTTTGAACTAAGTTATCATTCGGGCTCCCACAGTGACCCCAGATATGGACCTAGGGACAAGGCTTGAACAAACTTGAATCTCACCCTCCTAAGGATATATATCAAAACATTCCGACTGCTGGATCTGAAGAAGATTTTTTAAAGAAAATTCCTCATTTTGAACTAAGCTATAATTCGGGCTACAACAGTGAGCCCAAATATGAACCCAGGGACTTGGCTTGAACAAACTTGAATCTCACCCCACCCCACCCACCCATCCCCCTAAGCATGGTGAATACCCAATATTAAAAAAAGATTCTGCCTGCTGGATCTTGAGAAGAAGATTTTTGAAGAAATTTGCCTGAAATTCACTAAGTTCGAATTCGAGCTTCTATAGTGAGCCCAAATATGAATCTAGGGAGCCGATTTAAACAAACTTGAATCAGATCCATCCTACAATGTTGCATACCAAATATGAAAAGATTCTGCCTGCTGGATCTGGAGAAGAAGATTTTTTAACGTTTTTCCCATTGCCTACAAAGTTAAAAAGTGCTGACTCAGCACTTTTTCAAAGTCCTGAAAAAAGTACCTTGTGATCAAACCGATAGTTTTTTTTTTTAACCATTCTATTCTACTGGATAAAAGTAAGCTTCATACCAAATAAGAATTCTCTGTGCCATGTAGTTTTGGAGATATGGCAGTTTTAAGGTTTTTCCTATTTTTAGCTCCCGAGGTTCCCACGGGGCAATGAGAAAAATTTTTTTGGCATCAATCAACTACTTACGACCCATTTTCATCTCATATCAAATTTGGTTCAAATCGACCTCACGGTTCAGAAAATAGAAATTTTAGGCGTGGCCAAAATTTTTGCCCCTCCCATGGCCAAAATTTTTGCCCCTCCCATAACGAAGGCAAATAATGCTCGACAAACTTCTCTTGAACAAACTTGATTCTAAACCTCAAAAGGACTCTGTATACCTCATATCAAGTCTCTGCTACTGGTGGTTCATCATCAGAAGATTTTCAAAAAATTTGGCCATTTTTTCCCCACCACTCTGCTCAATATGAGCCAAAACCTAATTTGCATAAAAATCAAAATGCCCCTATATAACCACTACTTACATGAAATTAAGTTAAAACGTGGCCAGTGGTTTAGGAGAAAGAGGCTCAAACACCACCTTCAAGCAGGACGACAGACGGACGGACGACAGACGAAGAGTGATCAGAAAAGCTCACCCTGACTTTCAGTCAGGTGAGCTAATAAGGAGCCATCTCCAAGTAATTCCATCTTCTTAGCATGAATGATTATGCTAATTGGGTGTAACAAACCCCCAATTTTTAAGGCTAGTCTGGACTAAGCCCCATAAATTAGGATGGCAAATTGGAGAGTGAGAGACTAACCCCCAAAAACATACACCATATATAAATGAAAGTGTCAATGACACTGTAGCTTAACTTGTGTGTTGTGTTTGATGAAAAGGGTAATGTTCAATGTTTATGAAAGGATTATGAAATAAGACAAGAATTGTGATAATTGGGAATATGTTCATTTCTGTTCCCTGTATGCTATGCTTTTGATCAAAATAATATGAGGTGTACACTGTACTAAAGAGCTGAGGGGTGGGGTAATATGACCTCACAGTTAATGTATGTGGCCCTCACATTTAACGTATATCAACGAAAGTTACCAAGTTACAGTAAAATCATTCCAAAATGAGTCATCCTATCAAGTTACATGAAATCCCTTCATAAATATGGCCTGTAGACTGTGCTAAAGGTTTCCGGGCTTCGGGCCCCTGTAGCCGTCAGTTTCCCAATTGCATCCAAAGGGGACGTCCTCATCTAGACATTATATGAAGTCAACCTACCAAGTTACAATGAAATCCCTTCATAAATATGACCTGTAGACTGTGCTAAAGGTTTTTGGGCTTTGGGCTTGGGCAGCCATCATGGCTGAATGATCGCAACCAAAAGGGGACAAATCTCATCTGGGCATCATCTGGAGTGATCCTACGAAGTTACAATGAAATCCCTTCACAGATATGACCTGTAGACTGTGCTCAAGGTTTTCGGGCTTCGGCCCCTGAAGCCGTCACAGGTGACCAATCACGACCAAAAGGGGATGTCATCATCTAGGCATTATATGGAGTCAAACGAACAGGTTACAATGAAATCCTTCCATAAATATGACCTATAGACTACGCTAAAGGTTTTGGGCTTGGGCAGCCATCAAGGCTGAATGATCACGATCAAGATGGGACGTTCTCATCTAGACATTATTTGGAGTCATCCTACCAAGGTACAATGAAATCCCTTCATAAATATCACCTGTAGACTGTGCTAAAGGTTTTCGGGCTTGGGGCCCCTGTAGCCGTCACAGTTGCCTAATGGTGTCCAAAAGGGGCTGTTCTCATCGAGACATTATATGAAGTCAACCCACCAAGTTACAATGAAATTCCTCAATAAATATGACCTGTAGACTGTGCTAAAGGTTTTCGGGTTTTGGGCTCGGGCCGTCGTCACGGTTGACAGATCATGCCCAAATGGGGAAATTCTCATCTAGACATCATAAGGAGTCATCCTACCATGTTACAATGAAATCCCTCCATATTAAAGATGACCTGCAGACTGTGCTAAAAGTTTTTGGGTTTTGGGCTTGGGCAGCCATCACGGTTGACAGATCATACCCAAAAGGAGACATTCTCATCTAGGCATTATACAGAGGCATCCTACCAAGTTACAATGAAATCCCTTCATAAATACGACCTGTAGACTGTGCTCATGGTTTTCAGGTTTTGGGCTTGGGCAGCCATACCGGTTGACTGATTGCGACCAAAATGTTCTCATCTAGACATGACCCCAAACCTGCATATGAAATTTTGTGACGATCAGACAAGAACTGCGGAGTGTAGCCCGTGCTAAAAGAAAATGTGAACAGACTCACAGACAAACAGACTTCTGTGTGCAGGATGGCAATAGCTTATCTTGACTTTGTCAAGTTAAGCTAATAATAAACAAGCTGTATCTAGGATCAGATATAATCTACAGACCAAAACAGCTTCACTCATAGTTACACACTTATCAAGCCGGAGGAGATTTTACAAGAAAAATCCCCCCCCCTTTTTTTTGAAGGAATATTCTTCAAAACAAAGAGGGGAGAGCTCTGGAATCGGTGCAAAGCGATACTAAATAATCCAAATATATTCGCCCAATAAGCATCCTGTTATTAACTATTATTATTTATTGGTGTTTAACGCCACTTCAGAAGTTAAGGCTATTGTGGCGATCCCGGTAATTAACAGAGCACACTTCTAAAGTATACCAGAGTCAGAATACGTAGGTAGTATGAAAACCGGTGAAACAAAGTGTACGGCCATACCCTTGTCCAATTTAATACCAATTAAACTCTATCTGAAGAGGAAACACGCTTCTAAGGCTACATGTGACCCTGTTCATGTGTACAACTGATTCCAATAATAACACTCCAATGAACTGTTCAAATATACGAGAATGTGTACTGTATCTTCATAGAAACCTGGATTAGAACATGGAACGAGCTATGATTAACAGACCGGTCACAGACCGTTCTCAAAATAATTCATAGTTTCCTAGGTCCGCAACAACTAATGAGTGTATTACTCCGAATAATGATGCAAAAAATGAGAATAGACGGCCTATTGGCAGTTCCATAACTGATCCAAATAGCCCCAAAATTCTCATGAGCTCTATAAGCAGAGCAAGAATTTATATAGTCTGTCAACAATGCGTCTCCCTAATAATACACATATTATTCACGTGAGCAATGAAATCCCGCATGTACTCATCTGAATACATCCTGTAACCCGTGTTTGACGGAATGATACAAGTGTAACCAGGAAACTGAATGAATAATATGATGTTAATATGCAGTTAACTGAGTAATAAACTCATATGTCGTAAGACAGGCCAGAGTGCTCTGAGAGAAACTGTTCAGAGTGGACTAATTGCCACATTGGAGAATGTCGCCCAGATAACCGACATGTCAACCATACAGGTACACGAAGGCTAGCAATTTTATAGATGAAGAATCATATGCTCGTATATGACTTATAAACGAACAACCACAGGAAACAAACCCACTAAAAAGTGGATGTGCCCATGAGGTCGCCGTTAGAACACGACCCAGCCTCCAATCGAGAAGACATGAAAGGCATGTATACACTAAATGCATACGAGGCTTACAGGAGGAAAATTATGTCCTGCCCTGTAATCGCCTCTAAACACATTGACGGAGGGTGGGCTGGGGGTGGGAGGTTCGACGAAAAATTAATATCGAACCCCCCTCACCCGCATTACTTGAATCGCTCTTGTGTTAGTCATTAAATAGAATATTACTTGAATCACTCTTGTGTTAGTCATTAAAAAGAATAGGAACCGCAGGGCTCCCTCACGTCTGACCGACTCCATAATGCCAACAAGGAAGGAAGCTTATCGCCTCATATAACTAACACCAAACCATACTGGTAGGAAGAGAATATCCTCCTCTATCATGCCCGATAGGACAACTAACTCAGCCTAGTTGAAGCAGCTGAAGTCTTCCTATATGTGATGACAATAAAAGGCTGATAACTGCAGCCTTAGAAGCTCACTAAGGAGACTTACAACGCTAGCCATAGCTTATAAGTCTTCATCTCCATGAAGAGATATAGTGGTGTAGGTTGCGACCTTGAAGGCTAACCGAACAGAGACTTACAACTATCGTCGCGCAAGGCAGGGAATGAAGAGCCGCTATTTAACAGCCCTAAATTCCCAGAGACAGCAGTCCGAAGAGAAAATAAATTCAGTTATGTCACTGCATATTTACTGAAACAATCTCGCTTATGATTCTAGCTAGGCTACTATGGTGTAAACAATAAGATTCAAGTCTATGACACCTATGAAAACAAACTGAAAAGCACTGTACCTTATCGGTTTTATTCCCAAAAGACAGCGGTCAGAGCCTGTCTAACGTAGCTAGAAGTCTTCCTCTCTGAGAAGACAGATAGCTCGGTGTAAGTAGCGACTTGAAAGCTAACTAAATGGAGTCTTAAACCATCGTCGCGCAAGGTCGGGAATGACAAGCCACTATTCTAACAGTTGTAATTCCCAAAGAGACAGTGATATCAAGGTAGCTATGCAGATAAGTGTCTTTGTCTACCTGAAGACATATCTGTGTCACTTGCGGCCTTGAAAGCTCACTAAATGGAGACTTACAACACTAGCTGCAAGAAAAGACCACTATAACAGTACATAAGGCAACTATGACGTACACAATGACATTAAATGTCTTGATGCCAAGGAATAGAACACCGAGAGGGAAAAGACATACTTATTCCCTCTAACAGCTCTATTCCAAACAAGACAGTCGTTTCAGCCTATCTATGCACTATTCGTACGACTTCAGGACGAAAAACAGGTGATTTGAAATAACCTGGAGAATATTTTGACGACCTCTCTATTGCTTTTCTTCAATAGGAGAGCCTATACCTCCGCAAGGAGAGACTCTCTTGGAAGAATTTGCCGGAAGATTTGATCAACACGTACCTGTAGTAAGTGGAGCCTTGCTCGGACTGACAGCCACAGGCCTGCCGAGACTACATTCTCATCCACTGATCTTCCGCAATTTTCATCCACCTTTTTGCGAGGTTGATAACCTTCCGCTAAGTGGAAAGCAACAGAAGTCTATTCTCGACGGTCTCTATTGCTTCCTTCAATAAGAGAGCCTGTACTTCCACCAGGAGCGACTCCCTTTTGAAAGAATCTGCCAGAAGAGTTGTCCAACACAGATATTTTGTAAGTGGGGGTTATGTTCTGAATCATAGCCGTAAGCCTTCTGAAACAACACTTTACCCACTGATCTTCCATGACATAAATCCAGTTTCTCGTGAAGTTGATAACCTTCCGTTAACTAGTAAGCAATAGAGGTCTTATCACCTGTACGACTAACGAGTCTTACGGAAGGAGAAACTACATCCTCCCCGCGAAGAACCTAATCCCATCGTCTTAGGGGCGTCTGACCTATAGACTGGATCAGACCTGCGCCTCTTTTCCGAGTCGCTATACTGACGACCACCGGAGTAAGGATAAGAGGGTTTATTGTACCCTCGCTAGGAGATCCCATAGCTGATTAAGTGGAACAACCTCGCTTACCCATGTCTGCTGAAGGATGTTGAGGCACAGACTTCAGAAGCAGTGTATTGGAAGCTTTCTTATAGTCTGTTCATAGACTAACAAAAGCTCGTCGTCAAATAGAGTATATCCGGAGACTGGAGCGACTCGGAGACAGCTTTTCACCTTGTCATCTATAAGTGATGACGACGCAAGGGCAGCATCATGTCTGATCAGCTCCCAATTTGCCACTGTCAAGGCGGAGTTGTACATGGCATACATGACTGCCCTGGAAAGAACTATAAGCGAAGAACAACATCCTCAAATTCCTTCCCATTAAGACGTTGCGCCATAGCTCTGGTGAGGGGATCTGTGTAGGACATCACGTCCAGATTCGCTCTATTGGATGAAATAGCACATTCCATCACTTCCGAGCGTATTGTAACAAATGCCACTTTTAAAAGATCCATACCTTAAAAACACCTTTTTTTTCAAGTGTATTCCCGCCCACAGTTTTTTTTTTAAAGGGTTTACAACGTCCCATAAAACCTTTCAGTGGATTCCAGTGTTTAGGGGTATCGGTATATTCTTTAACCAGGTGAAAGTTGGGAAACGTCATTGTGGTAATCAATGCATACCGTAGGTTATAAATTGTTATCTGTTGGTTTTAAGCAGTATAAATGTTTTGTCACAACTCCTTCTGCCAGTAAAATTATCCAGGACATAAAATAATGTTGGTTTCGTGCCTTTATAGGCTCAAATTCACACATCTTTATTTTAACATGTGAGCGTAAATTTTGTACTACAAGAAGTCAAGGACGTCACTGTCGATATGCCTACTGGAAAATCTTGACCTATAAAAGCTGACTTGGAATTTCCAAATACACCAGAGTATGCTGTAATGTAATTTTCTCATTTATGGGTTAATTAACGTTTTAATTTAGGGTAATATGTTTGATTTGGGGAAAATAGGCAGCTGATTTATGCCAGCACCGGTGTTTGTCTCGTCCAAGCATAGTTTTTGTGTTAACGTTCTGTCAGGCGTTTGGCTTTCGACAGAATTCTGCAGGGTTCAAAGTATCACCTTTGCAGAATTCTGGCAGAAGTCATGTGACCTGGCAGAATTTTAACACTATAAAAACAGCTGACTCCCGTTGCCCATTTGCTGGAATCTAAAGGGAAACAAGCCGTGCCTTAAGAGGAGTAGGAAGTTCATTTTTCGTAAGTCTTGGACCATTTACTTTGTGTATTTTTCTTTTGTTTCTGTATTATGAAGCCTGAAGTGGCAGAAATAATAACACTTGATTTTTATTTGACCCAGTTAGGATAGGATCTAGAGTCAGTGCCTGAAAGGGCAAAAGGCTCAAAAGTTTTATTTTAGTTGAAGCTTTGGCAGAATTTTCTTTAGTTTAGGCCTGAAAGGGCCACCGATTACATTTCTTTTTCTAAAAATATTGCACTGTTGTTCTGTTGTTTCACACAGATGGCTTAAAAGAACCAGTGTTAAATTTTAAAAGGCACTACCCCAAAATAAAAATAATTTACACTATTTACCCCCCCCCCCCCCCCCCACACACACAGGTCTTCCCATTTTATTATTTATTTAATCTCTCAGTATCACACAGAAGGCTTGAAAGAGCCAGTGTGAATTTGTAATAAACCCTATCCCAATTAAGGCTACATACATTATTTTTCTTATTTATAAACTTGTATACAGTAAAGCTTGAAATAGCTGTGTTTGCAGAATCTACTACACCCCACCCAAATGTCAGTTTATTGAGCAAAGGATTGTTTAAGTCATTTGGATTATGATCCATCTCCATCATAACACTATAGAGCCTGAAGGGGACAGAGTTTTATTTTGTGAGATGGTGCTGTATTCCATCTACAGGAAAGTAAATTATGTCAAACTCCACTTCTCATGACCCTACTACCCACCACCCTCTCTTTTATTTCAGACGTAAATCTTAAAGTTTACATAAGTTACCCTAAAAGTGTACTGTTGTTAAACCTACAAAAACTGTGATACCTTCAACAGATCATGATTTGCCACACAGGGCTTTTTGGAATGATTCCAACATGGCTCATTTCAGAGAATTACAGTGTTGCAAATTTTGAATGGTTGAGCGTTCACAAATGTCTTTGTAAATAAATCTGTCATAAAGAGATAGCAACCTGTAACTATTTATAACCCTTGCCCATAAAATTATTGTACCGTTTCCTTTCTGGAGATAAAAAAAAAAAGAATAATACCTTCAAGTACTATTCATGGTGAGGGCGGTTGAAAAGAGCTCGCATATCTAGCTCTTTCCGACTGGCTCTAGCATGAATATCCAATGGGGTAATATTCCAAATTGTTTTTGCAATATAAGTTATCCTGTAAAATAATATGGAATCACCCTCATAAGTTTAGTGTTAAATTTCCCCGTAGACCCCTTCTAGCCTAAAGCCCATCTCTTGTAAATAACTCATTTGATGAACACTCTGTCATAACCCCATCCCTGGACACTACTAAATAAACACCCCTGTGCCCCTTTCTTTATTCCAAAAGGTTTAATGACATATCTGAGTAACATCAAAGCCTGAAAGGGTTAGAATGTGTCAGATACTCTTTGAACATCAGAGCCTGAAAGGGCTAGTATGTTATTGTGACACCAAGGCCTGAAGGGGCCAGAATGTCTTATTGTGTTAAAACACAAATGGTTCTCACATTTGGGTGATGAATAGTATCAGTATAAAATGTGTGTAATTGCCTTTTGAGCCAAGGTGGCTTAAAAATTATTATATCCTCATGTATGAGTGTGTATGGAATTCCCCAGAATATAAAGCAACTGTCAATTAGTAAGTGCTTGGGAAGCATAGTCAGCAGTGTTTTTTTTGTATTGTCTGCCGTTCCTGAGTACCGTACTTTGTCCCTCATGAAAGTGAACCTGGGATCATTGTTCATATTTAGAAATCTCCCTGACCATCTAAACGCTATTAAATAATAAAGTTTTAGTATTTATTCTAGTTTGATGTGTTGGATGTTGTTGGAGGGATCTCATGCTATGTCTCCTTTCACCTGCATACAACACCTCAAAAATGCACCTGTAAATTGTATATACCCTGGTTTGATGTGCTGGGTGTTGTTGGGGAGATCTTATGCTATGGCTCTTTCCAGCTGCATACAGCACCTCAAATGACTTTTAGCCCATGTGTTTGCATACCTATAATTAAACCATGTTTTACTATACGAGAAAATCACATATTTTCTCTTGCGTAACCCCAAATCCCATATATCCTTTCCATCCATAGTACAGCAGTCTAATCATATCCTACTTAAATTAAACTAACTGTAAATGGTAGAGTAATTATTTTAATCTGGTGTCCTTTTGTACACCATCTTTTGTCATCCTGTGCAGTTGTGGCGAGAGTATGAAAAGGGCTCTTCCCAGCTCTGTACAGGGTGATGGTAACGTTGTATTATTGTTGGAACACGTTGTCCAACAAGCTAGTATGTTGTATACTTAAAGGGGAGTATAGTGTAAAGATAAACTGTAGTGTTTTTGCTCAGTTGTATCTTGTCTAACAATTTTATAATCATTTTAAGCACATCTGCCATAGTTAAGAATATGTACACTATGCATAGATGATACATTAGCCAACTTTTGGCGAATTATCTGGTGTAATCCGAGATTACACCAGATGTGCAGTTGGACTGCACGAAGTCTGGGACTACAGGGATTGGTAGAGATTATCCTGATGATGAGACCTCTCTAATTGGCTCATCCTTGGGTTAATAACTACTAATCATCATCAATCAAACTTCATCCTTTGTGCAATATTCACTTGTGTGTCGATGTTATGTTATGTCTGTATTTGTCCTGTGGTGTTTTGTCTGGTATGAATGAGTGAGTGGGATCCTCGAATTGTATATAATGTAAATAAATAATATTCTTAGTTCTTTAAAATAACAAATTATAAGTTTGACGCACTCTTTTATCATTTAACTGTTGACCTTGTCTACTGGTGTTGGAATCCTGACATGTGTTATTATCGATGTATTTGGACATTCGGCATGTGGGATAATTTTCCCCCCTTTAGCTTGGCCATCACTCTTGGAGTGTGCAATACAAGGCGCCTGTGTCCAATTGTTCAAGAGTGAATGCTACCAAAACTGAAGTATCAAAACATTAATACAATCTTTTTTAGTAATCATAGATAAAAGGGGTGGCTTGTCCCAAAGCTACTTCTTTTCTTCCCTATATTTCCACTCCCAAATCAAATCCATCTCAGCCCTAGTTATCTCCCTTAATATGCTTGCATATGCAACCTTCCCACTGCCATTTCCTAATCCCTGCCCCTACCAGTGTAACCGTTCGCATATTTAACTTGGCCTTATTTAAGTAGGTGGTTGGTAACTAGTGTATCGGTGGAACAATTACTGAGGATGATGACAGGGGTTAGCTGTTATCATTCTCTGGGTCTGAACCATGGGTATTCTGTTGCACTGGGTTTGGGGTTGGTCTGTAATGGCTCCTAATAATTGGTCTATCTGTGGGCTGGTCGCTGTCATGGTCCTCTGGGTCCAGACTATAGCTTTACCGTTACAGTATATTGAATGATGCTGGCAGGGACATATTTTCATCCCCGGCCTGCTCATCTAAACGCAGAGGAGCTCTCTGAACATCTTCTCCAACCATTTTAAATTAACGTAGTCCAAGGAACAGTATATTATTGAAGATATCGATAAGAAACTGCCTTCCTCTTAGCACTAGAGAGGGGAATATGGCGTCGATAACATGGCTGAAGGACTCTGACACCTGTCAAGACGACAGCGGTTTCTCTATAGTAGTCGTAGCTTGCTGATCAGGTGGAACAAAGTCAGTATAGACAAATGAACTTCATCGCTACCATATGCTGTTCCAAAAGGGAAGGGTAATCCTCTTCCTTGTCCCCTTCAACATCCAACTGATTCAGCTGTGACATTTGGTCATTTGCATCTGCATGAACAGATGATTGGACAGACCCAGCACCGTCCGACAGCTCACCACCGGAGTCTGCGGGAGGCTGCTCTTGCACTTGCTGGGATCCTGCGATCAGCTGCGCAATCTTACCGAGGCTTGAGGAGTAGTGGTTATCTGTTTTTTCACCGCTTGCTACTCCTGGGACTAAAGAGATAGATCTCTTCTCTGAACGTCCCGATGAACAAAGCCTCGGATCGCTAGCTACCGGATGGTCCGACTTCACGGGCGAAGACTGGCTCCATTTTCACACAACTGGTTGGATATCCGAAGTTGGGTAGCTAGCATGCGGTTGTGTGTGCTTTTATAATGTAGCGGAGGAAGCCGTAACTGGAGCCAACCCCGGCGGCAGACTCGACGGAGCATCCCGAGCGGCGGGCGGACGTGTGATCCGACTCGTGCAAGTTTCTCAAAACATTTGGTGCCAAATGTTGTTGGGTTAGAAAGGGACCTCTCCCGCTCGTGGTCTTATCAGACCTCACCGAGCCTCCCGAAAAGAAAACTTGGTTCCGGCTTGTGCAAGTTTCTCATAACAACCTCTGGCCCCAGAAGCTGTTAGGTTAGAGAGCGGCCTCTCCCGCTCACGGCCTTGTCAGACCTCGCCCAGCCTCCCGACAAGAAACTTGCTGACTTCCTCCCTATTTCCGCCATCGCTGGGTGAGCTTTTGTTTATAAGGTACTCGCTCTACCCAAATCTACACTTTCTTCAACTGAAATGGACATACCCGGTGTCACGGCCCCCACGGACAGAGTAACCACTTCACCAGTCGAGCTAGCTGCTTGCAAGGGATTAAGAACATTAACTGGAGGCCTTATCCCTTGCTTAATATTCATGAGCACCTTGCAGCTAGCTCTATTTGCTCAACAGAGCACGACGACGGTAGCATACTTTGGATGGGTATGACAACAGCATCACCATGTTCATGTTCCTTTGAAATAGAAACTGAAAAATTTGAATTATATTACAGTGAGAGTTTCGGCATAGGAACCTCACCGCCAACAACACATCGCGACACCTGTCTCCAACATCTGTCATGCCAATGTTACACAGTAGAACAAGAATCCGCAGGAGTGCATCGACTACAGGAAAGGAAACTAGCATGTAAATCTGAGGAAGACTTCCTTGCCTTGCATTTAGAGCAGTAAGCTTTGATAATTACAATCAAAAGACAAAGTCGATAGCACTCCTACAAACTCCACAACAAAATATATGATAAAGATACATGAATAATCGCAATCAAAATTAAATTCAAAAATTTTCTAAAAAATTTGGAAAATTTTTTGAAAAAATGCTGAAGTTCCCAAAGGAAACATAATGCATCCAAGGGCATCCCGATACAGCCTAAGTGTAGACAAAATCCAAATATTATGAGCAACAATACCGGAATAATAATCAATGTATCTTAAAGTAATTCTACAGTAATATAATATGAAATACTACATATATTTGAGGACGTTGCCAATGTAAACAACGTCAAGGAAAAAAACGGAAACAAGACATCAGACACAAAAAGGCCCAAAGTCAGAAACCAATTTAAATGCTACCAGATGCAAAGCTAGATCTTGATTCGAAGAAAAAATGATACATCGGATAGAAGATGCAACACTAAAACGACCTAACACCTCTAGGGTGAGGACGTAACCATGGAGATAAACAGAATAAATATTCTGTAATACACGTTAAACTCCCAAGAAATTTAATAAAAAATTTTAATAAAAAGTAGCCAAAAAGCTTAGGAGTTTAACAGGAAGGGTTCATGGAAGGATAGGGAAGGAATACTGAACAAACAGTGGAATAATCATTACCAAGAATGATGACGTCAGGTGTATGTCCCGAAAATGGGAAACATAAAATAATTTTTATAACTATTATAAAGTTACAGCACTGAACGCCTGAAACCACCGTAGTTCACTTCCATCATCCATTAACAGCCTTGGATCCACCAATTTTTGCATTGATTTGTGTCTGGCATTCTCAAAAAAGGAGATTTTAAAGCACAGATGTCAGCTCATTGTTACTGACTTTAGGGCCAAACAAAGAATGATGTTTGCACTACTTCCAGTCTCTTCCTGACCACTGCACATGCACAGAGAGTAAAAGTATGGAGGGCCAGATTGGACTTATAATTTTCAGTTTTGTATGCAAATTTTGGGGATTGGGGGGTTCAAAATTTGTGTTTGGCCCTTGATAATATCGAGTTTGCACCAGCTAGTCTGGGCCATTGGTTGTCGTATAAAAATAGATGATTTTTGAAGATTATTTGTCATACTGCACAAAATAAATATTTGAAAGTCCAGGGACTCAATTTGAATAAACCTGAAAAAGTTTAACACACCAAACAGCAAAAGATTCAGAATGGTGTTCTCGAGAAGAAAATTTTAAAGAAAATTCATCATATTGTACTAAGTTAAAATTGGGGCACCCGTATGGTGCCGAAATATACAGCAAGGAGCTTGGTTCGAACAAACTTGAATCTGAGGCCCCTCAAAAAGATTTTGATTGGTGGGTCATGAAAAAAGTTTTTTTCAATTTTTGAAAATATGTGTGACATTTTTTCAATTCCCCAAAGGTGCACTATGACATAACCGGTTACAATTTTTTTACCATTCACTTCAACTAGACCTTACGATGCTTCATACCAAATAACAGTTCTCTATTCTATGCGGCATGGGAAATATGGATGTATGTGCATTTGAAAATATTTCTATTTTTAGCTCCTTGGTTTTCCATGGGGATGCAGGAAACATTTTTTGCATGAATCAGGAAATAACAATCAACAAGAGGCCCCAGGGGGCCTGAGGGCGCTCACCTGACATGGTAGCCTAAATATCAACCCAGAGAATTGATTTCCACAAGTTGCATCTGCTCCTCCTAAGAAAAGCTGAAACCAAATATCCAAATATTCTGACCAGTGGATCTAAAAAAAGATTTTTAAAGAATATTCCTCATATTGAACTAAGTCATAATTCGGGCTCCCACAGGGAGCCCATATATGAACCCAGGGACTTGGCTTTAACAAACCTGAACTCACACCCCTAAGGATTCTGCACACCAAATATCAAAACATTCCGACTGCTGGATCTGAAGAAGAAGATTTTTAAAGAAAATTCCTCATTTTGAACCAAGTTACAATTCGAGCTCCCACAATCAGCCCAAATATGAACCTAGGGACATGGCTTGAACAAACTTGAATCTTACCCCCCTAAGGATGCTGCATAAAAAATATCAAAAGCATTCATCTGCTGGATCTGAAGATTTTAAAGAAAATTCCTCATTTTGAACTAAGTTGTCATTCAGACTCCCATAGTGAGCCCAAATATGAACCAAGGGACTTGGCTTGAACAAACTTGAATCTCAGCCCCCTAAGGTTGCTCCATGCCAAATATCAAAACATTCCAACTGCTGAATCTGAAGAAGATTTTTAAAGAAAAATTCCTCATATTGACTAAGTTATAATTTGGGCTCCCACAGGGAGCCCAAATATGGACCCATGGACTTGGCTTTAACACACTTGAATCCCCCCCCCCCCCCCCCCCCCCCAAGGAGCTACTCACCACATATCAAACCATTCCGACTGCTGGATCTGAAGAAGAAGATTTTTTAAGAAAATTCCTCATTTCGAACAAAGTTACAATTCAAGCTCCCACAGTGAGCCCAAATATGGACCTAGGGACATGGTTTGAACAAACTTGAATCTCACCCCATAAGGATGCTGCATACCAAATATCACAAGATTCTGCCTGCAGGATCTTGAGAAGAAGATTTTCAAAGAAATTTGTCTGAAATGCACTAAGTTCGAATTTGGGCTTCTATGGTGAGCCCAAATATGAATCCAGGTGTCCGATTTGAACAAACTGGAATCAGATCCACCCCACAATGTTGCATACCAAATATCAAAAGATTCTGCCTGCAGGATCTGGAGAAGAAGATTTTTGAAGAAATTTGCCTGAAATGCACTAAGTTCGAATTCGAGCTTCTTTTGTGAGCCCAAATATGAATCTAGGGAGCCGATTTGAACAAAATAGAATCAGATCCACCCCACAATGTTGCATACCAAATATCAAAAGATTCTGCCTGCTGGATCAGGAGAAGAAGATTTTTAAAGAAATTTGCCTGAAAAGCACTAAGTTCAAATTTGGGCTCCTATACTGAGCCCAAATATAAACCCAGGGAGCTGATTTGAACAAACTTGAATCAGATCCACCCCACAATGTTGCATACCCAATATCAAAAGATTCTGCCTGCTGGATCTTGAGCAGAAGATTTTCAAAGAAATTTGCCTGAAATGCACTAAGTTCAAATTTGGGCTCCCATACTGAGCCCAAATATAAACCCAAGGGGCCGATTTGAACAAACTTGAATCAGATCCACCCCACAATGTTGCATACCAAATATCAAAAGATTCTGCCTGCTGGATCTGGAGAAGAAGATTTTCAAAGAAATTTGCCTGAAATGCAGTAAGTTCAAATTTGGGCTCTTATACTGAGCCCAAATATAAACCCAGGGGGCCGATTTGAACAAACTTGAATCAGATCCACCCCACAATGTTGCATACCAAATATCAAAAGATTCTGCCTGCTGGATCTGGAGAAGAAGATTTTTTAAGAAATTTGCCTGAAATGCACTAAGTTCGAAATCGGGCTCCTATACTGAGCCCAAATATGAACCCAGGGGCTGATTTGAACAAACTTGAATCAGATCCACCCTCCAATGTTGCATACCAAATATCAAAAGATTCTGCCTGCTGGATCTGGAGAAGATTTTTTAATGTTTTTCCCATTGCCTACAGTGTTAAAAAGTGCTGACTCTGCACTTTTTCAAAGTCCCAAAACTGTACCCTATGATAAAACCGATGGCAATTTTTTTTTACCAATTCTTTCTGTTGATCCTAAGGAAGCTTCACACCAAATAAAAATTCTCGGTGCCGTGCAGTTTTGGAGATATGGGCGTTTTAATTCTTTTCTATTTTCAGCTCCTGCGGTTCCCATGGGGCTACGGGAAAAAAAAAATCAGCATAAATTAGGTACTTATGACCCAATAAGCCCTCACATAAAATTTGGTTCAAATCAGCCTCTCGGTTTGGAAAATAGAAATTTTGGGCGGGGCCAAAAATTTTGCCCCTCCCATGACGACGCCAAGTATAGCCCCACAAACTTCTCTTGAACAAATCTGAGTCTACACCTCAAAAGGAAGCAGCACACCAAATATCAAGTCTCTGCTACTGCTGGTTCATGAGAAGAAGATTTTTTAAGATTTCAGCACACTTTTTGGGTGTGGCCCTACCCACGGGCGAGGCAACTTGATTTGAACAAAATCAAATTGAGATGTCATAACAAACTATTATCTCAAATATCAATTAAATTGGTTCAGCGGTTTGGGAGGAGAAGACGCAAACACCATGTTCACGGACGACGGACGGCGGATGGTGAGTGATCACTATAGCTCTCCTGACTGAAAGTCAGGTGAGCTAATAATACCACATACTAAGTTGTGTAACACTTGCAGATTTTTTTTACCAATCGATTCTAGTGATCCAAAGGTTGCTTTTGTACCAAATAGCTGTTATCTGTTCTGTGTTGTTTGGGAAATATGGACATTTGAATATGTTTCTATTTTTAGCTCCTGGGGTTCCTTTGGGGATTCACAAAAATTTTTTGGCATGAATCAAAAGCTAATGATCAATAACACCACATACCAAGTTGGGTTTAAATGGGTCGATCGGTTCAAAACATAAATTTTGGGCAGGCCAAAAACCTTGACCCTCCCATTACAAAGGCAAATAGTGCCCTACGAAACTAGTTTGAATAGATTTTATTCTACATCTCAAAAGGAAGCTCAGTAACAAATACTAAGTCATTGTACTAATCAGTTCATGAGAAGATGATTTTTTTTTAAGTTTGAAAGCATTCTCCTCACCCCTTCCCTTTGGGGTGGGGCAACTTGATTTGAACAAAACCATAATGCGATATCATAACAAACAGGCATCTCAAATTTAACTGAAATCGGTTCAGTGGTTTTGAAGAAGTCATGAATACCATGTCCACAGACACTAGACAACAGCAAGTTACTGTATGGATGAAAACTTCTTCATCAATAGTCCATTCTAAATTTAATGAATGGTCAAAGACCTACATCTACATATCTTATAGAGAGTAATCGCATGACTGGACTGGTTACGTGAAATAATTCATGAGAGGTGAGGAACGTTGTACAAACACGAGTGCGCGAATGTGCACAAGTTTTTTCAATATAGTCCCTCGCGGCCTCGCCTCGAATGAATTATTTCATGTAACCAGTCCAGTCAAGCGATTACTCTGTTTATTACTTTTCATTATTAACGATAATTATATTATTTAACCTTTTACCTAATGTAACAGTCAAAAATGGCCAGCGCTATTCTCAAAACTCCCCAATTAATTTTCATTATTTGTCTCTAAAACATAGGTTATCACCCCGCAACCCGATAAAGTCAAAATGATCGATGGGTCAATATACCCACACATATGAAATTTTAGCCCGATCGGCACAGCTGTTTTCGAAATAAAAGGTCAAAGTCACCAATTGCAAGGTCAAGGTCACTCCGCACTGCACCCATCCCATGTTACTCACAGGGACGAATTAACCCCGTGTACAAAATTTTAGATCGATCAGTCGAGAAACAGAGGAGTTCACCCGGAACAAAGATAGAGAGATAAAGAGATAGATACAGACATTCGCATTTATATATTAGATGTATAATAGGGGCATGGTGGCATTGCGGTAACCGGTTCTTGTCAGATTACCAAGATAAGCAACATCGAGCCCGGTTAGTCCCCGGATGGGTGACCGTCTGAGCAATCGATTCGGACTCCCATATTGTGTCCTTGGGCAAGGCACTTAACCCCTATTGTGCAGAAGGGGGCACGATGACGCCGTGTACTAAGGCGTACTGCACGTCGATGGTGCGCATGTCTTCAACCAATCAAACCTTGCCTGTGCTGCAGTGCGGAGTTACGATGTTGTGGTGCTGGCAGCTGTTCGTCGTTGATCGGTGATTGTTTCTGGGTACTCCGGCTTCCTCCACTCAAAAAACTGTCACGGTCATGATTAGCCATTGTGCATAAGTATGTGACCTTAAACACCAATAAATAAATAAATAAATAAATATGTATAATGACACAGCCATGTGTATTACTAACTCAGTATTCCACTTACATCATCAATTTCGTCATCATCAAAGTCATCAAAGGTGACATTGTCATCAACATCTTCATCCCAGGCATTTTCATTGATTTTGGCTACAAGAAAAACAGACACATTATTATGTACAGAACAATTCCGACAAGTCCCACTCTATGAACATTCAATCAGATACATTGAAACCATGTTAATGAAATAGCCATTTTCCAAACAGAGAATAATTTGCTTTTAAAATATAACAAAGTAAATTGAACACAGGAAGTAGAAATGTACAACATTTTCTATTGATAGCAAGGCAATATTCAATCCCAAGAAAGTAGCAAAGAAAATCTTGTGTAAGATTCATGTACTGGCCCTCTGACATATGGGACAATATGGCATCAGAGTTGTCGAAAAACCAGCTTTCAGAAATCTATTACCAACAAGTAGTAAACGAATTCTTCCAAAACTTTCCTTGGATTGTCACCCAATTAATTCCAAACTACCACAAATCATGGATCTCAGTATTTCATCTAAAAATCATTTTTTTGCAAAGTTTGAAAAGCTCACTGGCCTTCAAAGACATCATCAATGAAATTATGCTTTTTCTACCAACTTCGAAATGTAAATATAGAGGAAATCTATGCTGTTTTAGTGAATATCGTGAATTATAATAATAATAACTCCCAATTTTTCACGCGTGCAAAATAAAACTTTCAGGTCCACACTCATGAGATAATTTCCGATACAGACTAAAATAGAGTAGATTTTCGTTTTATATGCTACGAGACATTTTGTTGCACAATATTCACCCAAATTCGACCCCAAATTCATACTTTCAAAACAATAACTAAAAAGATCAGCTGATCGTTCCTTCAAGGTGATGTGATGCAGCATAGCGTGACGTCATTTAGGAAGCCACTGAGGGATATTCCTCGATATCCATCGAGTCGATGGATATAGAGAAATATCTTTTAGATAATCTACGATAATTCACAGGCTAGCATATAATAAAATCATATAATAAATAATTAAACAAGGAAATAGAGCAATGTGAAGCTTCCTACTGCAATATCAATAACATATACTCCTACTTGGAGTTTTGGCATTCGAGATGGCATAAATGTCTGCCATTCTACATACATAAATGAACACACATCAAGCCATGAAATTTGAGAGGAACAATTTTATCATTCCTCTGGTGGTTATCTAAATGAAAAAACAGATACACCAAAAGTTGTTCATCTGGCACTACAAACAGTTCGTCAAAAAGTTGTGTCTAATCACCTTATTTGATAGCACTGTTTTAAAATGTTCCTGTGGGAAGACTCCTCTCTTCAATGCTCGAACTCGCTAAGACAACTGACACCTCCTGTGCTTGCTGCAGAATGCTTTCGAAATCTGTGAACTGTCATACGGCCCTCGTGGACGGGTCAAAATCCACGTGTTGTCATTTTTTCCACGCATATAATTCAGAGATGATCAGCTATTACACCTAGCAAAATTTCTACCAATGAAGCAGCAGGGGTACCCCGGTGCTTCATTGGTGGAAATTTTGCTAGGTGTCATAGAGGATCCTCTCTGAATTATATGCGTGGAAAAATGCCCACCCATAGATTTTGACATGTCCATGATGGCTGTACTGTAATCAGTCCTCTTTATTACATCCAGATGAATGGTAAATAGGTTATCTCAAAAATCGAGTTTTTATTCTCTGCATATGCAGACTAAATTGGTTAAACTCCCCCATTATACCCACTGAACATGGGCAAAATAAAAATTATTCAAATTTCTACTGCCATTCAACAAAATTATTCTCATGGACAAAAAACAACAAATGTCAGAAGTTCATAGAGATAGATTTTCCAAGATGAACAAGGGGCATAACTGTGGTAAATATATAGGGACGAAACCTGCAATATGCAAATATCCTTTCCAACCATACTGGTCTATCACCATATTGAAGGACATTAAAATTCAACAACCCTTGCTTGAGTTATAATGCAAAGCATCCACACATAACATTTTCTAAGTGTAACAAGGGCCATAACTCTGGTATGTATGCATGGACGAAACTCCAATAAGTGGATATCCTTTCCCCCATGATAGTCTCTCGGAATTCTGTAGGACATCACAATCCACCCACCAACGATTGAGTTATAATGCAATATTTTCATATGGCAAGTTTTCTAAGTGTAAACAAGAGTCATAACTCTTGTATGTATGCATGGATGAATCCTGAAATATGTGGATATCCTTTCTCCCATGCTCGTCTCTCACCACAACAAAGGACATCAAAATCTGACAACCGATGTTCAAGTTATAATGCAAAATTTCAAACGGAAGTATGGAATTATTAATTCCATACTTCTGTTCAAACATTTTGCATTATATACCACTCAAAGTTTGTTAAGCACCAAGTATATCCAACTGCCTGTTTTACGTTTTAGTTGAAATATTGTTATGAAAAATGTATATATTTTTTATTTAATTATATCTTCAATGATTTACGTACAGAAATTAAGATTTTGTTTGTGTTTGACATTATTGTTTAGCTTTTGAATATGATAACCATGGAAAATGGATATTATTAAAAAAAAGAGGAAATTTTTCAAATTTGTTAGAAAGTTGACAGTGCGAACTATGGGTTCAATATCGAGTATGAGACCCATTACTGTTAATTACAGCTTGACAACGCCTTCTAATGCTCCCAATCAGGTCCCTGATGGTCCTTTGTGGGATGTTGTTCAATTCTTGGACCATCATGGCACCAAACTCCTGGATACTTCTTGGCTTGACTGGACGGGCTGAAATTGCAAGCTGCATCTCATTCCAGACATGTTCGATTGGATTGAGGTCAGGGGATCTTGCTGGCCAGTCCATACGCTCAATCCCCTCCCCCTGTTGGTACTTCTGGACAGCATAGGCAACATGAGGACGGGCATTATTGTCCATCAGAATGAATCTATCACCCACTGCACCTGCATACAATCTGACGTGGACATCCAGGATCTAATCAATATACCGCTGTGCAGTCAATGTACCACAGTCAAGGACACAGAGCTCTGTACGTCCATCCCAGCTGATGCCGCCCCAGACCATTATTGACCCTCCACCATAGCGGTCATGTCCAGAAATATTGGCTGCATGGAATCGCTCTCCTGGACTTCTCCATACCCTAGAACGCCTATCTGTGTAGTCTAGGCAGTACCTTGACTCTTCTGTAAAAAGTACAGGTCGCCAATCTTCTCTGGTACATTCAACATTGTCCATGGCCCATTCATATCGTGTATGGCGGTGGTTCTGGGACAGCAGAATGCGAATACATGGTCTTCTCGATCAGAGACCACCTTCGTGCAACCTTGCCCAGACAGTCTGCGTCGAAACATTTATCCCGGATGCATTCTGAAGGTCACTGCAAAGCTGGGTTGCTGTTGCAAAGCGATTCCTAAAAGCCTGAATGATCAAAAACTGGTTCTTCAGCTGCAGATGTTGCCCTGTCTCTGCCACCACCATGCCATCTTACTGGTGTGCCATTCTGCTGAAATCTTGCTCAGGCTCTGGTGATCAGCATATGGTGCACACCAAGGGCTTCACCAACCTGACGATGCGTAGCCACCTTCTCCACCATCCCAACAGCCCGCCACATTTCTGCTTCAAACAAATGACTTCTTACATTTGCATTCGCCATATTCAATCATTAAATCACAAGAGTTTGAATTAAAATGAAGATTGAATACCATACACATGTCATGTACATGTAGACAGTACACAAAAACATCATGAAAATTCAAGGGATACTTGCTTTCCATGACTGTCACGAAAAGTCTGCCTGTCAAGAGAGCGAATGTAAACACTGGGCACCATCTCAATACATTCCTCAATCATATCCAGTATTATCCACCCAATATATCGCAACTATGTCACAAGCAAATTCTCAATGATGCGTCAAATATGTGGTGCTTAGCAAACTTTGAGTAGTATAGCTTGATTTATGGACGGAACCCTCGACTATATGTCCAAAACTTGCTACGGAGGTTGGGCATAATAATCTGTAATTTATCATGAAATACTACTATTATTTTTACATCAAGTAAAGGTGTATCATTGATACATCAATTCCAATATCACTTCCAATAACTATTTTGCCAGGCCTTGTTTTCCGACACGAATCAGATTCTCGTCATATTCCCAAATAACGAAACTGCAAGAATCCAAGTATTCTCATCGTTCTCATGTAAACTGTCAATCAAGAATTGTTTGTTCGTGCATGTGACCAATTTGATGTGAAAACAAGACTAACAGTGACAGACCGGCCACGGATACCCCCAAACTATGACTTTGATCTGCGACCTTCACCTCCACTGAACAAAAACAATTTTTTGAATGACGATTAGACTCCCCATAAGTAACATGTATCATGAAAATCTTCCTGACAGACAGACAGACAGACAGACAGACAGACAGAAATGACAAACACTATATGCCCCCCCCCCCCATTTTTTTCTTTTTTTTGGGGGGGGGGGGGGGGGAGGGGACATAAGTAACAATACAAAAACCATTATCACATTGACATTCTTATAATATCCAGATATTGTTTGTTGGGTTTTGCTTCACTGTTTGAAAATCAATATTTTGAAGCCTGCCCACATGCACCCTAAATTAAAATATTTTGGATAACATTCAAAACTCATTTTAATTCAATTCACTGCCGCGTTTTCAGTTTTGTTAACCCTTAAGGGCCTGAACAATTGTTCTAAATTCTAACCAGACTACAACCAGTGCACGTCCAATTGCTTAGCAGTGATTTCTAGCAAAGTCTTGGCAGTCTATTAATGCTGCCTTGATATCACGAGAAATCACTACCAAAGGTGATTTGTTATTGTAAGCAGGACATCCTGATGGTGCAAGCCTGCAAACTGAAAACAATTGCATTGGTAAAATAACTGCTGTGGTAAAATGACAGAGCCTCAGCAAAAACACATTTAGGCCACACAAAGTAGATCTTCTGTTTCTCAAGTCATTATTTGTGAAATTGCATGCGGGCGAGCGTTTTTTTATTTTATTTTTTATTTCAGTAATTACTTCTTTGCCATCAAAAGTTCATGTTCTTGGTTCAAGTTTTAGGCCTCATAATCTACAGAATAGCATGGGTGGTGGTGTATTTCATCCCTTGAGTGCAAGAAGGCCTTCTTGCACTCAAGGGACAAATTCATCAATTTTTTTAACTTGGGTAAAATATCAGACATCAACCATTTAATTTTTATTTTTTTAAAGTTTAAATTAGTTATAAAAAGAGAGTATGCGGCAGCCAAAAGGACCATGCGGGAGGGCCTGAGAAACAGATTTTTTATTTTTTTAGGCCTAAGATTTGGCAGTTTTGAATCAGCATTTCAGATTCATTTGGTGATTGAGTTGTAGAGACTTCTGATGAAGCATTTGCAACGCAATCACAAAAGAAATACCTGGAGATCACCAAATGGTGAGGAACTAGGGGTAAACCCACATTAGTCAGTCAGTGCTGGTCAGCTGAATACGAAACTGTTTCATTTCTGACCACTACTTCATGTGAAAAATGCTGTTTTGACCACCACTAATTTTTCAGAGCACCAATCAAAGGAAGAGGCCCCCTGGTCTGTTAATGTTCAACAATCGAAAAAATTACAGGCAGAACTCAAACACAAGTGAAGTTTATTAATTCACTAAAGGGCTATTGCTCTGTGTCTGACTGACACCGTAACACCATAATGATACCGAGACTGAGATTGAGGTAATACTTTAAAACCCAACTCAAACCTGAATGTTCACTTAACAACTGTGGTGAAATTTTTATTCTTTCTCTCAGCAGTTTTACCCCCCGAGGGAAATTTATTTTTCTTTGAATTTAGCCCTGGCGCTGCCGTCAGCCGACACTAATTGACACGGTTGTTAAAGGTACATGCTCTGAATTTGCAAAAGTCTGACATGGGATTTTAATGGTTAAGGTGTGTTTGAAACAAGTTACAAAATTACTATAATGAATTGTGTTGGTAAAAGAATGACAATGTCCAGCTCATTGGTTGATGCATTTGTGGTTCGGTGCAAGCCTGAAAATAAGCAGACAGTCAGCTTCAGAATGAGGACCCCCAGATGGTGCATTTGGTGATGCTACCCTGCACAGCAAGGTAGCATCACTAAATTTACCCTCTGTGAACCTCAATCTGAATCAAGGTCTTAAACCTAAAGAGGTACCCGGAAGATAAATTGGCACAATGTATGGGAAAGCATCAGCCAATTCAGCCCATGGGGACTTCAATCTGCAAATGACAGGTTGCTTATTTTCTGGCTTGGTTCTGTGGTAGAATGAAACATGAAACTTATTCTGTATATTCCCAGTGTGAATTCCCCTTTGATACTATCAGCAAAACTCAACTCAAGTCAATTACTGAATACCAAACTGATTTCAAAGTATAACCCCACCCCCTTAAAAATGACGAAACCGATACAAAACTAAAGATGCCAATACCGCTCATCTCTACAAGAAAGAGCAGAAATTTGAGGACTTTTCATCTGCATTCGATCTGTATCTCTTTTTGCTTGCCTTCTCCAATATTGGGAATCATTAAACATGAAAAATGTATGGCAAAATTCAATGTAATACCTCTTAAATTACTCCCTGTTTACCAGTGAAAAAAATCAATTAACAGGAATGTGGTCATTTACCTGTATTACTGTGATAAACTGCGCATCTATTCCAAGTTGATTCTCACGGCCTTTCTTGTGAGAATTATTTTCGAGCATCAATTCTGATTCTGCCATGAATTTTAAGCTCTACAGATGAGCGGATTTATCTTTAATGCACACTACTAAATTAATGGCGAGGCACATTTTCTACTCACTAGATATTTACATCCATGGATGTTTTTTTCCCTTAATATTTTTGTAGACCTCCATAAGAATCTGATTATATTATGTTCCAGTCCAATGATTCAGTCTAAAAAATTGCATTTCATTTCTTCAGGTATGAACTGACAATATATTCAGTTGTTGAGATACTGACTGACATTTACAGGTGATTTTCATCAATTTATTTGCGCAATGTCAACCTTAAATTTCTTCAAAAAGACTGGACATTAATGAACTATTTTCTCACACATCACAAAACTTTGTGGAGTCATTTTGAACCACTGGCCAGGCTCTGGAGGTACAACAAAAAGAACTTATGGGAATTTATGCACCCATGGTTGGTCCTTTGTTTCTTGATGCAAGAGAGATAGCGTTACCTCCTATGGAAAGTAACCTTCAGACAGCATTTTCCACTTAGAGCTGGGAGTTCTGGGATTTACACTGCAGTTTCGGTTTCGATTTTTCAAACAAGAGGCCCCAAGGGGCCTTAATCGCTTACCTGCCAAAGTGGTTCAAAGAAGTATTTGGGGTCACATTCAGTTAGACATGGTTCATCAACACTACAAAGGAATGAAGTCATGAGAGGCAAATTTTATGGAATAACACTAAGGAATGGATTTGAACAAACCTGAACATAACATGCCCCCATGCCACTCCCCTCTCCCCCACCACACCAGGGAATCAAATTGAACAAACTTAAAACTGATCCCCCTTGAAATGTCATATACCAAATGTGAAAGAATTCTGATTGATGGATCTGAAGAATAAAATTTTTAAAGAAATTTCCTCATATTGCACTAAGTTAAATTTGGGCTCAAATAGGGAGCCAAAATATTAATCCAGTTTGAACAAACATAATCTGACTCTCCTAGAGATGTTGTATACCAAAAATGAAAGGATTCTGATTGGTGGATCTGAAGAAGATTTTAGAAGAAATTTCCTTATATTGCACTAAGTTAAAATTTTGGCTCCCACAGAGAGCCCAAATATCAACCCAGGGGCTAGGATTGAACAAACTTGAATCTAACCCTCCTAGAGATGTTGTATACCAAATATGAAAGCATTCTGACTATAGGGTCTAAAGAAGATTTTAAAAACAAGTCGGAACAGAACCCAAAATTTTTAGGCTATACAAATTTTTTTTTCATCTCAAATTGAACAAAACACATAAAAAATCCCCCCCCCCAAAAAAAATCAGAACAGGACCAAAAATTTTCAGGGTAAAATTTTTTTTTTTTTTGGTCTCAGAATTGAACAAAATGCATAAATAAAAAAAGGAAAAAAAAAATTCAAAATTTTGGTCCAAAATTTCCATGTCGGAACCGGCCCCAAAATTTCCAGGCTCAAATTTTTTTTTTCCGTCTCAAAATTGAACAAAATGCATAAAAAATAGCAAACAAAATTTTTTTTCTCAAATTTTGGTCCAAAATTTCCAAGTCCGAACAAGACCCAAAATTTTCAACCCAGGGACCCAATTTGAAACAAACTTGAATTTGACCCCCTCCCCCTAGAGATGATGTATACCAAATGTTAAAGGATTCTGACTGGCGGATCTGAAGAAGATTTTTAAAGAAATTTCCTCAACTGCACTAAGTTAAAATTCAGGCTCCCATAGGTAGCTCAAATATTAACCAAGGAACTCAATTTGAACAAACTTGAATCTGCACCCCCTCCCAAGAGATGATGTATACCAAATATGAGAGGATTCTGACTGGTGAATCTGAAGAAGATTTTTAAAGAATATTCCACGTATTGCACAAAGTTAAAATTTGGGCTCCAATTGAGAACCCAAATACTAACCCAGGCACCCGATTTGAAAAAAAACTTGAATCTGCCCCCCCCCCCCCCCCCCCAGATATGTTGAATACCAAACATGAAAGCATTCTGACCGGTGGATCTGAAGAGGAAGATTTTTAAACAAATTTCCTCATATTTCACTAAGTTAAAATTTGGGGTCCTACAGGGAACCCAATTATTAACCCAGGGACCCGATTTGAACAAACTTGAATCTGACACCCCTACTGTTGTTGTACAACCAAACATGAAAGGATTCTGACTGGTGGATCTGAAGAAGAAGATTTTTAAAGAAATTTCCTCAAATTGCACCAAGTTAAACTTTGGGCTCCAATAAAGAACCCAAATTGTAACCCACGGACCCGATTTGAACAAACTTGAATCTGACCCCCCTAGGGATGTTGTATACAAATATCAAAAGATTTCAACTAGAGGATCTGAAGAAGAAGATTTTTAAAGAATATTCCACATATTGCACCAAGTTAAAATTCGGGCTCCAATAGAGAGACCAAATCTTAAACCAGGGACTCAATTTGCACAAACTTGAAGCTGACCCCCCCCCCTCCCCCCGCCCCCAGAGATGTTGTATAACAAATATGAAAAGATTCTAACTAGTAGATCTGAAAAAGAAGATTTTTTTGAATATTTGAAAACATTTATGGGTGCTATCAGAGTTATGCCTCTTGTCCTGTCCCCTGTGGGTGCGGAAAGTTTATTTGGACAAACTTGAATTAACATGTGATAAGGAACATGCACACCAAATTTGGTTCAATTTGGTCCAGTAGTTTGAGAGGAGAAGTCGATAATGTAAAGTTCACGACAGACGAATGACGATGACGGACAGCAAGTGATAAGTTAAGCTCCCTTAGGTGAGCTAATAAAAAAAACCTTGGTTGCGGTTATCCATGAGCACATAGAAACTATCCATATATACTTATCAGATTGCGCTATAATTACAACATCTTCCACTAACAACTAACAAGACATTTAATGTTTATTGTATCAGTTAAATAAATAATTCTAGCATATCTATGCCTGTAATGCTATAAAATGTCAGGCAAAAAACCCCTAAACTGTGTTTAGGATAACCCGGCCAACCCTAAAAAATTATGCCGACCCTAAAAAATTTTATGAAGTAAAAGTTGCTCATTTTAGGTCATTGTAACCCTAAATTTCCATCCAACTTCAATTGTGAATTTGAAATCAATTTTGATGTTCAAGCTTTCAAATTTATGTGTAGAAATAAATATTTCAGACAGTATAAATGAAGAGCAAGTGGCAAGTTATAGTTTATCGAAGTAAACTGCATTTGATAAACTGATGAACATTTTACAACGCTTAAACCCTGATGTTGACAGGTCATGAATATTAATGAATTTCGTGTTGAGTTTCGTGTATTGATACTGAAAGCCTCAAATCTTGGGTCACTGTCTTGAAAATGTCATTGGTGCAAGTACATGTAGAGTGACAATAGTTTTGTTTTTTAATTCCATTCAAACATATACGGAAATTATTTGACAGTGGTCAGCATATTTGTAGATATTGCATTTATTATAAAGTGAATTATGTGGTCATTCTGGTAATTCAATATTATGCACAGTATCTTAAAACGCACTGGAATTTTTAAACCAAATTTACGGTTCTGTTTATTGGAGTGCACTTGCAATTTTCGGTAGTCTCTCACTACCGATCCTGACCCATGGTTTCAGTTAACCTCCCAGCTCTATTTCCACTTGTTGACTTTGAACATGGTCAAGTAATCAAACCATTAATTTAATTAAGGTTATCAGCACACAAAAGTTAAAAAATTTATAGTAATTTATATATTTTTTATACTTACCAATGACCCAGACATAGCTGGTGCTAACTCTTAAAATCTAGGGCCAAACACAAATTTTGCCCCCCAATCCCCAAAATTTGCATCTAAAACCAAAAGAAATCATGTCCTGAAGGACCTCCATACTTTGCCCCTACTGCGCATGCGCAGTGTCAAGGACGTTCCGAAATTGGCGCCAATCACCATTCTTGCAAGCAGAGCCTGGTCAGCGCTATGTACTCAGCAGGGAAGTATGAGTTCCCAACTCCTGGGAGGGCCATCCCCGTCTGGGTCATTGGTAAGAATAAAAAATATATAAATTACTATAAATTTTTTAACATTTTTATACTGTACCAATGACCCAGACATAGCTGAATAGTAAAAAGGCTGGAGGGCCTAGGACATAGAGGAAAATCCAATAAGCTCAACTATATAATATAGAGTCAACCCCTCAAGGAGAAAAGGGGTATTAGGCTTTACATGTATCTTTCTTATTTATGATAAATTAGAAAGATACAATACCCTTCATAATTGAGCACAATAACATTCATGTTCTCTATTAACATCCAGTATAACCCTTTATACTAATTATTTTTAAAGTAAGCCAATAAATAAAGTTAGTCCAGAGAATTGAGACTCTTTATATTCTTTAAAAGTGTCCGAGGATTGTATATTAATGCCCGTTTGACACTTGACATATACAAATGCTTCACACCGAGCTACACTTTAAAAACATGACATGAATGAATTTTTAATATTAATATTACACTTTAAAACCATCCCGGAAACGACTCAGAAATACTGACTTCGGAGGAGGAATTCCCTTGCTTTTCACTGTAAAGCAGGTGACCTAAGGGAACACCCTCCCCACCCCCCCTTCCCCTTGCCCTGGGTCAAATAGCCCAGAGCGAAGAGGGCAGCCGGACGGAGTCACTGCCGGAACAGAAAGCCTGCATAACTATAGTTGCAACTGTTTAGTGGACGACATTCTGAGCAACAGATAACGGACCTAAACAATGCAGGTCTCCAGAAATGGACTCAATATTTCTGAGATAAAAATTTGTGAATGTGGATGGCTGAGACCAATAAGCAGCCTTCATTAAATCTGTAATAGCAATACTATTTGCGTAAGCCCAAGATGTAGAAAGAGCTCTTACTTCATGAGCCGAAATCTTAAGCACAGATTGCTGAGAAGAAGATAAATTTTCATAAGCAGTACGGATAGTTAATTGAATCCATCTAGCAATAGAATGGACCGAAATGTCCTTTCTATTAGGCATCAGAGACAGAAAGAAACGTTTTCGTCCCTTTCTGATAAACTGAGATCTCTGTTTATAAATACGTAACGCTCTAACAGGACAGAGTAAAGGCCTACGCCCGTCTGAAGACGGAAGGGCCTTAATAACAATAGGTTCCGGATATTTATTAGGAGCCTGATTCTTAGCTAAAAATCCCACATTAGTAGTGAAGGTGATAGTGTTCCCGACACTACGATAGTGAGAATCATCCACCGACAGTGCATGAAGCTCACTGACTCTTCTAGCAGAAGAGAAAGCTAAGAGAAAAGCTGTCTTATAAGACAAGAATTTGAAATCTACTGTCCCAAGAGGTTCAAATGGCTTTTCCTTCAGTTTAAGAAGAACCCAAGCTAAATTCCACTTAGGAATTAACCTAAGAGTTCTGGGTCTATTTATCGAGAAGTTTCTAACTAACTTAGATAAAGAGACATTAGATCCAATTTGTAAACTATCATGATGTGCATAGGTATCAGATAACATAGACCTATAACCCTTAATAGTAACAGGCTGCAGTTTGATTTCGTCAAACAAGTATACTAGAAAGTTTGCAATGTCTGGTATGGAGGGATCGAAAATATCAACAGAAAGATCCCTACACCAATGACGAAAAACCTTCCACTTAGCCGCATAGTTTAGCGAAGAGGAGGTCCTCCTACAGTTAGAAATCGCGTCCACTTCTCGTCCTGTAAAGTGCTTGCCATGCAAGAAGGACCGCACAACAGAAAAACGTGAAGGTTGAGACCTTGCGGGTTGTGATGAAATTGACGCGGTTTCCCCTGCGAAAGAAGATCCTCCCGTGGAGGAAGCTTTCGCAATAGGTCCCACAACAGACACCTGAGTAGATTTATCCACGGTCTCTGTGGAGACAGAGATGCTACCAACAGAATCTTGCATTGAGATTGTTTTATTTTTAGCAATATTTGCTGAATCAACGGCGTTGGAGGATACGCATATCCTATCATTCCGTCCCAAGGGATCGACAGAGCGTCTACTGCAAATGCACTTGGATCCGGACATGGAGACACATACGTCTGCAACTGATTGTTGAGATGTGTCGCAAATAAGTCTATCATTGGCCGTTCCCATTGGTAGCAAATCTGATTGAATACTTGTTTGTTGAGAGTCCACTCCGACGGCAACAAGCGACCCTTTCGTGAAAGGGAGTCTGCTAGTACATTCAGACGACCCGGTATATGACGGACCGAAAGTAGAACTTGATGTTCTAGAGCAAACAGAAGGATTCTTTCCGTTAGATTGAATAACGGAACTGAATGAGTGCCTCCCTGGTTCCGTATATACGCCACTACTGTCGTATTGTCAGACAGGATTTGGACATGAGCATTGTGAATAATGTCCATCCAATGACGTAACGCAAGCCAAATTGACATCATTTCCTTGATGTTTATGTGCTTGCATAGGAATTGCGGATCCCAAAGACCCTGGCATCTCGAATCCGTTGGGATCAATGATGCACCCCAACCTGTTTGACTGGCGTCCGTCATAATCGTAAAACTTTAAGTTAACCACTGAATGTTTGCCCAAGTCTGAATCTCTTGTTTCACTTGATCTGACAATAGAACGTCTATGTCGAGCGAATGAATTTTCACACTCCAATTCTGAGTCAAGAAAATTTGGAGAGGACGAGTGCGTAACCGCCCCATCGGAATGAGATCCGCAGCGGCTCCGCACAGACCTATCAGTCTCATGAACTCCCTCGCTGTGACTTTGTCTGCGTGAAGACAATAGCGAGCGTAACAACTGACTAATTTCGCTCTGGTTAACGGCAGACGAACGAGATTGTTGTGCGTCTCGAAGCTCATTCCCAGATGTGTGAATGACTTGGACGGCACCAGATCCGACTTCTCCTCGTTTATTATAAAACCGAGACGTCGGAGCAATAGAAGCAGATTCTGCACATTGTTCTGAAGCGTTAACTCGTTGCCGTACCTCTGAAGAATGTCGTCCAGGTCGGCCGACGTTACCGCAGACGAATGAGCTCGGAAATACATCATTACCGAGTTCATTACCCGAGTGAAAGACCAGGGTGCTAGGTTCAATCCGAAGCACATCGCCCGAAATTGATACACCACTCCTAGGACTGTGAAGCGTAGATACTTTCTGAATGACGGATGTACCATGACGTGAAAGTATGCATCTTTGAGATCTATGCTTGTAGCATAATCGTTCACCCAAATACTCGCTCTGACCGATCGAATCGTCTCCATATAAAACTTCGGAGCGACGATCAGCTTGTTTATCCAGCTCAAATCTATGACTGGACGGAACGAGCCGTCTGGTTTCGGAACCAGAAACAGATGGCTGTAGAATCCCGGTGTTTCCTGGTTTTCTACGACCTCTACCGCGTTCTTCATTAAAAGAGACTGCACCTCTGATAACAGAGCGTCTCTTTTCTGCGTATTTGACGGAAGTTGAGTCCAATTTGGACTTCGAGTTAATGGAGGCTTTCGTTTGAAGGATATTCTTAGACCTTCCGAAATCACCCCTCTCACCCAAGGGTCGTCCGTAATCGACGCCCACTCTTCTGAAAAACTTGACAACCTTCCGCCAACCGGAACGCGATAGAGGTTGAAGCCATCACCTCCTGGACCTGCGAGGCCTGCGGGAGGAGAAACCACGTCCTCCACGACCCGCACCTCGTCCCGTCGACCTCGGGGCATCCGACCGATTGTCCCGGCCCGAAGGACGTCCCGCACGTGAGTCGCTGCCTTGACGGTCTCTTGAATAAGACCAAGAGGACGCACCGGAACCTCTACAGGAACCTCTCTTGGGTGCATTAGACCCAGAAGTGCCTGTCTTACTCTTATCTGCCGTGTCCGTCTTCTTAGAAGCGGATTTAAACAGCAGAGAATCCGAAGCTTTCTTAGTAATTTTATCGCAAAATTGCAGAAAGCTTGCCGTCGAAGAGAAGTTCTCCAGAGACCGAAGCGACTCTGAGAGAGTTCTTCACCTTACTATCCACGAGTGTGGATGTAGCTAGGGCTGTGTCACGTTTAACCAACTCCAGGTTTGCCACTGAAAGGGCGGAGTTACATGTGGAATAAGCTACTGCCCTTGAAAGAAGTCTTAAAGAGGATTGAATATCCTGGAATTCTTTCCCTTGAAGACGCAGTGATAACGCCTTTGTAAGGTGGTCTGCGTAAGATAAAGCGTCTAAACTGGTTCTGTTAGACGAAATAGTCGTATCCAACACTGCGGTTGGGATAGACGTAGACGACAGTAATGATAATTCTAAGTCTTCCGCCTCGTCGTCCATATGCAGAGGAACTCTCGGGATACCCTGTTCTGCCGTATCGAATTTATTCCTTGCATTAATGAAAGGCAGGTTAAGAGCATTGGCGGACAAGAAACCCGCTTTTCCTGTTTTGGAAGCAAGCTTGAATATAGTGTCGTTCAATAATTCAAATGTCCTTGTGACATTATTGGACTGAGACGGAAACTCAGGAGCGATGTCCCTGAACCGCTCGAAGAAATCAGTGTCCAATGACGCTATAATTCTCTTGTCCGGTACCGCAGCAGTCTGGCCCGACGGAACAACCTGAGGAAGAAAGTGCCGGATGAAGTCCATGGCAGCTTTATGTTGTTCCGAAAGGGATAGCTCCAAGTCATCCGTATCCCTTTCACCATCCGGTCGGACCTCATGATGCTCCCGGTCGTCCGCACCCGATGCTTCGGCGGAGCGTACCGACCCAGCGCCATCGGATAATTCCCGATCCGACACCGTTTCTGTCGGTTGCTGGGATGCTGCGATAAGTTGTGCTATTTGAGCAAGCACGTCCGACATCGAGTCCTGCGGAGGCGCAGTCTTTCGTTGCTTCGCCGAGGGCAGCTCCGCATCTAGTGACTCCCGCATAGTCTTCCTATGCGAACGTCCGGAGTCAACCGGCCTCGTTTCCCTGGCTACCGGATGGCGTGACCTGGTCGCCGAAGAATCCCTGATCGGCGAAGCTGGTAGAATATCGGCAGTCACGAGCCAAGGTGCGGTCGTGTGCGCTGGTGAGAGGAAGAAGAAGCCTGAGCAGTCTCAGCGGACTGCCTATACAACGGAGCGTCCCGAGCGACGGACGTGTGCTCTGCTAACGACACATTTTGTACCACAACATCTGGTCCCAGATGTTGTTGTACGAGAGAGGGGCCTCTCTCGCTCGCGGCCCGGCTGGACCTGGACGAGCTAGGAACCGGACTAGAAGGCTTCCTCCGATCTCTCCTACTATCCGTCGTCACTGGGTGTGCACCTTGAATGTTTATAGTGCTCGCATCACCCAACATTTCCTCCTGGACCGCATCGGACAAACCCGGCTGCCGAACCATTCGGTGAATGGATGCTGCACCGGGCGAGCTAGCGGACGACAGCGCCGTCGATCCTACTAGGGACCTCTTAGGCAACAGTCGTATCTCCATGAGCACTTTTGCCGCTAGCTCTGCATTCAATTGTGACGACGGAAGCGCACTTGTGGAAGATAACATGGAAACATCACCCTGTTCTTGTTACTCTGAAATAGAAACTGATAGAGTAGAGTGACCCTGCGGAGAAAGGGCCGGCATAGCCCTCTCTCCACTAACAACATATCGTGACACATGTTTCCAATGTTTGTCATCCCAATATTGACATACTGAACAGGAGTTAGTGCGAGTACACTGACTACAATTAATACAATGATCATGAAAGTCAGAGGAAGATTTCTTCCTATTACAATTTGAACAATATCCTTTCATTGTGAAAAGTCAACAAGTCCTAGTACTCGCACAAACCCCTAAACACAAAGATACATAATAACATGATCCATTAATATTGAAAAAACAATTGAAAATCAAAATAATTTTTGAAAAATATTTTTTCAGCGAAGCCCAAGTTTCTGAAAAGTAACGTTGAGCCCCAATGGATCCCAAGGCAAAGTGTGGTCAAAAATTTTAAAATTATATTAAATAATTAATGCAACACTTACGGATAATAATAATGTATCTTATAGTGAGATAAACTACTCCAAAGGCAAACAGCCCCCCTCAAAAGAGACTGTTGCCAATGTAAACAAACAGTGTAAAAACACCAGAAAACATGACTCCAGGCACTGACAAAACTGGCCCGAAATCAGTCATCAAAATTACACACTATCTGATGCAAAACAGAGACTCCCAGGGGAGAATCTGCAGAACATTAGATGGTAGATGCAGAACACAACGTTTAAACACCCATGGGTGAAAACGTAAACATGGGGAAAAGAACAGAATTCATTCTGTAACCAAGCTAATTCTCCCAAGAGAATTTAGAAATGATCTTTCTCAAAAATATGCCAAAAGCATGGGAGAATAGCAAGGGGGGACTTAGAAGACCAGGAGAGAGGAAACACTGAATAAGCAGTGCAACTTTATAGCAAGAATGACAACAACAGGCCCATGCCTCGAAAATAGGCAACTTAACATAATTTCATTAAAAAATTTTAAGTTACTGCCCTGATTATTTTCTGTCACTCCTTTTTCCTCTCCTCCTTCTATATCCTCCTTAGAATCACCATTTCTCCAATAATTATGTGTTTGGCATCCTTTAAACTGAGATTTACAAGCACAAAGATCAGTGAGATGTTGACTGATGAAGGGCCAAACAAAGAATGGTGATTGGCGCCAATTTCGGAACGTCCTTGACACTGCGCATGCACAGTAGGGGCAAAGTATGGAGGTCCTTCAGGACATGATTTCTTTTGGTTTTAGATGCAAATTTTGGGGATTGGGGGGCAAAATTTGTGTTTGGCCCTAGATTTTAAGAGTTAGCACCAGCTATGTCTGGGTCATTGGTACAGTATAAAAATATAACGATAATTCTTTTTAAATTTCATTCTGTGACCTCACAAATGGGCAAAAGTAGTGAATCGGATTCGATAAACATTGTATCTTACTATAATGTTTGGTCACTCCTATCAGTTTGATTGGCAAGTTCTCGCTTCATCCACAATGTCGATTTGATTTTTGGTTTGATTTGGTTCTGAACAGCAGACACAATTCGATTAAGATTTGATTTGAATTGAAAATGTATTTCGCAGGACACTAAATCCACTCTCCACATACTGTGAAAATTCAAAGAGACTTTTTTCTTTGAATCATGATGAAGAAGGGGTTCGTATTTGCTGAAAAAAGCACAAGTAATATTTTCAGATAATAGATAACCAAGTTGCATCAAGTGGTTCAGGAGCTTTTTCTGAAATGTATTTTGATGAGTTATTGTCTCTTCTCATAATGTCTGCCACTTAGGACTAAAAAAGTAAAAAATCTGTTTCTCAGGCCCTCCCACATGGGCATTTTGGCTGCTGCATGCACACTTTTTATAACCAATGCAAACTTAAAACATAAAAATTAAATGGTTTATGTCTGATATTTTACCTGAGTTAATAAAACTGATAAATTTGTCCCTTGAAGGCAACAAGGCTTTGCAATGCTTTAGCACTGAGAAGCCTTCTTGCACTCAAGGGATGAAATACACCACCACCCAGGCTATTCACCAGATAATGAGGCCTAAAACATAAAACAAACCAAGAATATGAACTTTTGATGGCAAAAAATAATTACAAAAAATAAATAAAATAAAATAGAAAAAATGCACGCATATATGCAATTTTTAAAAAAATGGCCTGAGAAACAGAAGATCTACTTTGTGGGAGGTGGGGGGGGGGGGGGGGGGGGGGGGGGGGGGGGTAATCCAACCAACTACAACAGCTTTAAGGAAGCATTTATTACTAAATAACACTTTGTGTTCCTTTTAACCCTTTCCTCAACACACACATTATCAAAATTTATTATTTTTCTTATTTTTCACAAAGTTTCAACAAACCCATATCATATGACCCTTCATTGGAATGAGCTTGATGAGGTCATTCCAATAAGGGGGTCACATAACATTGTTATGATGAATTTTTTTTAGAAAACTTTTTCCAACAGCAATTTGTAAATTACGCTGGCGGAAGCAGCCGATTTGTTAAGTAAAGGATAAAATAACATGTTAATGGTTTGATCTCAACACACACATATAATATATCAGGTTCAAAGATGGATATGAAGAAGTGAGAAAGAAGACACATCATCTTCAAATTTAAATATGCTCATCATGGAAAAAGTAATACAGTGGAACCCTGCTAATTGAATAGCCACTTTTCCAATGAAAATTATTCAATTAACAGGAGTATTCAATTAACATTGATTGTGTCATTCTCCTGTATTCGAGATAAACTTAGCATTTATTCTATTATATCTTGTTTGACAGAGATATAGTAGATTAATGCCTGAATTGAATGTTCTGAGGCCAAATAGGTTTATAAGAAAAACTGGAGGGAGTCAGGGTAATTTCTTGACAGGTTACAATATTTTTTATTCAATTAACAGGAGTTTACTCTATAATCTATATTCAATTAACAGGTCAAATTTGTACTGGAGGTATGGTAAATGGTTTTGTATTTGGAAATTATATTCAAGTGACAGGGTTATTCAGACAGTTAAGAGATATCCAATTAAGTGGGCTCCAATGTATACATCTCCTGGTTACCAAGTGATCACATACACAGCTTATTCTCACCTGCTTACCAAGTGATCACATACACAGCTCAGTCTCACCAAGCTACCAAGTGATCACTGATAGTTTATTCTCACCTGGTTACCAAGTGATCACTAATACACAGCTCAGTCTCACCAAGCTACCAAGTGATCACTGATAGTTTATTCTCACCTGGTTACCAAGTGATCACTAATACACAGCTCAGTCTCACCTGGTTACAAAGTGATCACTAATGCACAGCTCAGTCTCACCTGGTTACAAAGTGATCACTAATGCACAGCTCAGTCTCACCTGGTTACCAAGTGATCACTAATACACAGCTCAGTCTAACCCAGATACCAAGTAATCACTACTATACAGCTTAGTCCCACCTCGTTACCAAGATGTGTTGACAAAAGAAGATGACTGGAAATATTTGTGTGTATTATACTACAACGTTTCCTACTTATCTCCAATATCAGGCTACAAGTATTCAAATAAATTCACGTTTTGTGAAATATTTATTTATTGGTGTTTAAGGTCACATACTTATGCACAACAGCTAATCGTGACCGTGACAGTTTTACGGGTTGAGGAAGCTGGAGTACTTGGCAAGAACTACGGAGCATCGACAAGCAACTGTCAGCTCAACATTCTAATTCTTTGGCAGGGTTACAGCGGTTGAAGACATGTGCACCATCACAGTGCAGCACGGCTTAGTACACGGCATCATCATGCCCCATGTTGGCAACCGGGATAAAGTGCACTGCCCAAGGACACAATGTGGGATCGAACTAGGGACCTCTAGAAAAGAAGCCCAACAGCCTACAACTGAGCCACTGTGCACCCATCACTTTTTGTGAAAAATCATATGAATATCAGTGAATAACTCTAAGTATAGAGAATGGTAATACAGTATACAGTACCACAATAATTCTTATGAAAATAACCACATTAATTTTGCTTTTCCCAATACTGCCCAGATCTACTCTGCATGCCTGCCATATCGGCAAGATAAATAAGCCTACATTGGTATGGAACATCTTAATGATGATGATCACATTTCAGTTCAGTCAAGGGTCAAATGTGATCACAAACATTTTGCAGGTTTCGTTTTCTGGAGTCGTTTCCACCTCCCCATAAAGTGAATGACTGTTTGTGACTTATTTCAAGACCTGAAGGTTCCTACGGAAAGCTCAAAGAATTTCATGACTATTCCATGAGAGCTTGATCATTTACCTGGGGAAAATAAAGATAAATATGCAATCACTTAAGACCAGTAATTGTGCAGTTCCAGATGGAAGGAATAGTAGGATAGGATACACACAAAAATAAGTTGAGCTCATGTTGTCTCAGTTTATAAAAGTCAAACACTTGACATAATTTATTCGTAAGCTCTCCTAGACAGCTTCCGAACGAATCATGTCAAGAGATGGAGTTATAAACTAGAAAAATTTAGAAATTTTCTTGTGGTTATTTCAATTTAATTGGTTTAACAACACTTTTGACAGCCTGGGTCACCTCGTTTTACGGGTGGGGGAACCCAGAGTAGCCGGAGTGAACCACTGAGCAACTGTAAGGCTCCCCAACATACTAACTCCACACAAGCCAGGTTAGCATTAGCTGAATGACAAGTGCACCATCGACCTGCAGTATGCCTTAGTACACCATGCCACCATATAGGCAAGAGGGGTGAAGTGGTTGCGCAGGTGGGATTCGAACCGAGGACCCTTTGGTTTGCAGTTATTTCAATTCATTATTCTACAACTTATTTCAGTTTGTACTGTAATGAAGTTACAAGTTTATCATTAAACATGGCCTCTTCCTCCCAACAAAATGATCACTTCCCAAGAATGTGACCTAGGAAAGTGGGAGCTTGGGATTGAGTTGGGCCTCTTCAATGACTTTTCTATTCCAATGTTTTCCTAGACCCTTGGCATTTCCAAGTTATTCACTTGTTGTATGCCTCCAACAAAATCCTGATGTCTGAATGGTTACTTATCTTCAGCTAACTGAAGTATACTGCACAGAGATACTTCCTTTTCTCTTCTTTTTCACAAATAAGTACAGACTGAAGACAGACACTCCCTAAGTATTAACTTTCAACCTGAGAAGTTACTTTCTGGATTTTTCGAAGTTTAATATTTTTTTACCTGATTCTGGTAATTCTCCATAAGCTTTCAAATTCCTTGCTTCGTCTGGTGTGTATTTTAAAATAACATCAGCTTTTGCATCTTGATAGTCTCTCAAACCAATTAATATGATGTCTCCTGAGTTGATCCATACCTGAAGATGAAACAATAAAACTACTGCAGTGAAATATGATGCAACTTGCAAGAAAACTTTTCAAAAACAAAACAAGAATTCAAATTATTCAGGAATACGTGCAGGAATTAATAAAAAAAAAATAGCGACATCGACGCCGTAGCTGCGACGGGTGGTGTTAGAAACGCGTTGGTCACAAAATTCTAAGTTCATCAAGGGCCATAACTCCAAGAAAAATATTTGAAACAACACATGCATTGAACAATGGCTAGACATCAATAAGATACACTTACTTGCCCTCTATAAAGTCATTCCATCAAGTATTTCAAAAGTTATTGAGTTTTGAAACTCGTTGGTCACAGACAGACCGACACAAAATTCTAAGTTCTAAGTTCATCAAGGGCCATAACACCAAGAAAAATATTTGGAACAACACATGCATTGAACAGTGGCCAGACATCAATAAGATACACTTACATGCCAAATATAAAGTCATTCCATCAAGTATTTCATAAGTTACTGAGTTTTGAAACTTGTTGGTCACAGACAGACCGACAGACAGACCGACATTGCCACTTATAGAGCTGCTAGTCGCAGCTAAAAATAAACAAGAAAATCAGTAAAACAGATGGATGCTCCTTGACAGTCGACTTAGTTAAGCAAATTTGTAAAACTGTGGCCCCCCACTAAGGTAAATAATTTGGCAAGTCATTGAAATGCAACTCTGGCAAAAAATATTTTATATTTTTTTATAAAATGTTCTGGAGAGGCTTTTCAGAAGCAGGGCTGGGTCCAAAGTACTCAGGACTCGTACTGATAGCACTCAAGTACCACTTTTTTGACAAAGTACTCAATACTCATACTTCACTCATATAATTTCAAATACTCGTACATGTACTCATTACTTTGAAAACTAGAGTGATGTCATGCATGCAGCCCGACTGTCCCAGCAATGACAATGCTTAGACACAATGGATTTTTAACCACAAACTTTTAAGCAAAAATATAAAAATCGCGACATCGACGCCGTAGCTGCGACGGGTGGTGCAATCTGCAAGTCCAAAAAATATTCTCAGGGGCAATTTACAGGTGATGGTGAAAAAAAAAAACAAGAAAAATATTTGAAACAACATTTGCATCGGACATGGGCTAGACATGAATGAGATACACTTGCATATCAAATATGAAGTCATTTCTTTTAGAAACTCGTTAGTCACAAAATTCTAAGTTCATCAAGTGCCATAACTCCAAGAAAAATATTTGGAACAACACATGCATTGAACAGTGGCTAGACATCAATAAGATACACTTACATGCCAAATATAAAGTCATTCCATCAAGTATTTCAAAAGTTATTGAGTTTTGAAACTCATTGGTCACAGACGGACAGACCGACAGACAGACTGAGACAGACTGACAGACAGACAGACAGACAGACCGACATTGCCACTTATAGAGCTGGTAGTCGCAGCTAAAAATGTATTTTTGACGAAAGAAAATAAAAAGTGCCTAATTGGCACCCCGGGAGAGGGGAGGGGGGTTACAGGAGTTTAAAAAAAAGTTCCGCATGAAGTGACTGTAAATAGTTAAAAATGCATTTTGGAGGAAAGAAAGAAAAAAAAAATGCCTAATTGGTGGGGGCTGGGCAGGGCAATAACTTCCAACAATTTGCATTGGATGATTGTGATCATCAAACTTGACCTAGAGATATGTACTGAAAAGAATTGAAATTCGTTAACTTTTGTTTAAGTTATGGCATAAAGAAAGAGTTTGGACAGACAGATGGACTGACGAATGGATGGATGGACTGACGGATGGATGGACTGACTGACAGATAGAGGGATGGACGGAGCGAGCTCTGTGCTATTTCCCTCCCTTGCGGGAGGGGATAATGAAAGTGTCAATGACACTGTAGCTTAACTTGTCTATGTGTTGTGTTTGATGAAAAGGATAATGTTCAATGTTTATGAAAGGATTATGAAATAAGACAAGAATTGTGATAATTGGAAATATGTTAATTTCTGTTCCCTGTATGCTATGTTTTTAATAAAAATAATATGAGGTGTACACGGTATTAAAGAGCTGAGGGGAGGGTTAATATGACCTCACAGTTAATGTATGTGGCCCTCACAGTTAACGTATGTCAATGAAAGTTACCAAGTTACAGTGAAATTATTTCAAAATGAGTCATCCTATCAAGTTACACTGAAATCTTTTCATAAATATGGCCTGTAGACTGTGCTAAAGGTTTTCGGGATTCAGGCCTGTGTAGCCATGATGGTAGACCGATTGCAACTAAAAGGGAACGTCCTCATCTCGACATTATACTGCGTCATTCTATCTTCACAAATACAACCTGTAGTCTGTAATAAAGTTTTTTGGGTTTTGGGCTCGGGAAGCCATCATGGTTGAATGATCGCAACCAAAAGTGGGCGTTGTCATCTGGGCATAATCTGGAATGATCCCACGAAGTTACAATGAAATCCCTTCATATATATGGCCTGCAGACTGTGCTCAAGGTTTTGGGGCTTCGGGCCCCTGAAGCAATCACAGTTGACCAAACATTACCAAAAGGGGATGTAATCATCTAGGCATTATATGGAGTCAACCTCACAAGTTACAATAAAATCCTTCCATAAATATGACCTATAGACTATGCTAAAGTTTTTTGGGTTTTGGGCCCGGGCAGCCATCAAGGCTAAATGATCGCGACCAAAAGGGGATGTTCTCATCTAGACATTATTTGGAGTCATCCTACCAAGTTACATTGAAATCCCTTCATAAATATGACCTCTGGACCGTGATTAAGGTTTTCAGGCTTCAGGCCCCTGTAGTCATCACAGTTGCCCAATTGTGTCCAAAAGAAGTCGTTTTCATCTAGACATTATATGAAGTCAACCTACCAAGTTACAATGAAATCCCTTCATAAATATGACCTGTAGACTGTGCTATAGGTTTTCGGGTTTTGGGCTCAGGCAGCCATCATGGTTGAATGAGCAAAACCAAAAGAGAACATTCTCATCTGGGCATCATCAGGAGTGATCCTATGAAGTTACAATGAAATTCCTTCATAAATATGACCTGTAGAGTGTACTCAAGGTTTTTGGGCTTCGGGCCCCTGTAGCAGTCACAGCTGACCAATCATGACCAAAAGGGAATGTCAAGATCTAGGCATTATATGGAGTCAACCCAACAAGTTACAATGAAATCCTTCCATAAATATGACTTATAGAGTATGCTAAAGGTTTTTTGGGCTCGGGCAGCCATCAAGGATGAATGACCTCGACCAAAAGGGGACGTTCTCATCTAGACATTATTTGGAGTCATCCTACCAAGGTACAATGAAATCCCTTCATAAATATGACCTGTAGACCGTGCTAAAGGTTTTCAGGCTTCAGGCACCTGTAGCAGTCACACTTGCCCAATCATGTCCAAAAGGGGCTGTTCTCATCTAGACATTATATGAAGTCAACCTATCAAGTTACAATGAAATCCCTTCATAAATATGGCCTGAAGACTGTGCTAAAGGTTTTCGGGTTTCTGGCTTGGGCAGTCATCATGGTTGAATGATCGCAACCAAAAGGGCACATTCTCATCTGGGCATCATCTGGAGTGATCCTAAGGAGTTACAATGAAATCCCTTCATAAATATGACCCGTAGACTGTGCTATTTTCAGGCTTCGGGCACCTGTAGCCACAGTTGACCAGTCACGACCAAAAGGGGAGGTCATCATGTAGGCATTATATGGAGTGAACCTAACAAGTTACAATGAAATCCTTCCATAAATACAACCTATAGACTATGCTAAATGTTTTTGGGCTCGGGCAGCCATCAAGGCTGAATGATCGCGACCAAAAGGGGACATTCTCATCTAGACATTATTTGGAGTCATCCTACCAAGCTACAATGAAATCCCTTCATAATTATGGCCAGTAGACTGCTCTAAAGGTTTTCGGACCCCTGTTGCCGTCACAGTTACCCAAAAGGGGACGTTCTGATCTAGACAATATATGAAGTCAACCTACCAAGTTACAATAAAATCCCTTCATAAATATGACCTGTGGACTGTGCTAAAGGTTTTCGGGCTTCGGGCTCGGGCAGCCATCATGGTTGAATGATCACAACCAGAAGGGGACATTCTCATCTGGGCATCATGTGGAGTGATCCTACAAAGTTAGGATGAAATCCCGTCATAAATATGACCTGTAGACTGTGCTCAAGGTTTTTGGGCTTCGGGCATCTGTAGTCGTCACAGTTGATCAATCACGACCAAAAGAGGTTGTCATCATCTAGACATTATATGGAGTCAACCTAACAAGTTACAATGAAATTCTTCCATAAATATGACCTTTTGCCTATGCTACATGTTTTGGGGCTCAGGCAGCCATCAAGGCTGAATGATCACAATCAAAATGGGACGTTCTCATCCAGACATTATATGGAGTCATCCTACCAAGTTGCAATGAAATCCCTTCATAAATATGACCTGTAGACTGTGCTAAAGGTTTTCGGGCTTCGGGCCCCTGTAGCCATCACAGTTTCCCAATCACGTCCAGAAGGGCACTTTCTCATCTTGACATTATATGAAGTCAGCCTATCAAGTTACAATGAAATCCCTCCATAAATATGACCTGTAGACTGTGCTAAAGGTTTTCAGGTTTTGGGCTCGGGCAGTCATCACGGCAGACAGATCACGCCCAAATGGGGAAATTCTCATCTAGACATCATACGGTGTCATCCTACCAAGTTACAATGAAATCCCTCCATATTAAACATGACCTGCAGACTGTGCTAAAAGTTTTTGGGTTTCGGGCTTGGGCAGCCATCACGGTTGACAGATCATGACAAAAGGGGACGTTCTCATCTAGGCATTATACAGAGGCATCCTACCAAGTTACAATGAAATCCCTTCATAAATACGACCTGTAGACCGTGCTAATGGTTTTCGGGTTTTGGGCTCATGCAGCCATACCAGTTGACCGATCACGACCAAAAGGGGACGTTCTCATGTAGACATGACCTAAAACCTGCATATGAAATTTTGTGATGATCAGACAAGAACTACGGAATGTAGCCTGTACTTGAAGGTTGAATAAAAAACTTTAACCACAAACTTTGACCAAAACTCCAAATGTCAACTAAACAGGGAAAAAAAAAAACCAACACACTTGAACCTTAAGTAAAAAACTTTAACCACAAACTTTAACCGAAACTCTAAATGTTAACAGATGGACGAATGGATGGACAAAAGTCATGACTATTGCCCTCACTATAAACAGTCGGGCTAAAGAAGGTCAGTACTCTCGAGTACGAGTACATTATGAGTACTTTGTAAACATTTGAAATTCTACCTGCTATGCATACCTGTTTCAGTTCAACAGAGGTAAGTCCACAAGTTCCTTCATTGACACACAGCAGCATTGTTGAATGAATGAATTGTTTATCAATATAATAGTTCAAGGAACTGTGAGCTGTTAATCTCAAGTCTCGTTTTGATTTATCCCCATTAGTACTGATTAATTAGCTAAGTATACAATAGCCAGTATTATAAAGTTATTTATTTATTTATTTATTTATTTATTTATTTATTTATTGGTGTTCAAGGTCATATATTTTTGCACCATGGCTAAGCATGACCACAACATGAGTATCAACTCAAGATCAGGGGTGAGCATTAATAAGCCATGTTGCCCATTTTAGAGAGTGCTTGCACCTCCCAAGCATTGGTGACTGGGTCCTATTTTACCAGTAAAACAGAGCCTGTTTACCGCAGTGAACAGGCACTGCTTCACTTCCCAGGGTTCTCGCGGGGAGATATTATTATAAAGTTCATTCTGGTCAGTCACCAATGAACTGACCAGCAATCTGGTTTATAGGGGGCGTGGTGGCTCAGTTGGTAGAGGTGCAGGCTGCAAGCCAAGAGGTCCTCGGTTCGAATCCCACCTGCAGCAACTGCGTTGTGTCCTTGGGCAAGACACTTCACCCCGATTGCCTACATGGGGGCACGATGACGCTATGTACTGAGGCGTACTGCACGTCGATGGTGCGCATGTCTTCAACCAATCTAACCCTGCCTGTGCTGCGGTGCAGAGTTCAGAGTTACGATGTTGGAGAGCTGACAGCTGCTCATCGTTGCTCGGTGGTTCTCTCCGGGTACTCTGGCTTCCTCCACCCATAAAACTGTCACGGTCACGATTAGCCATTGTGCATAAGTATGTGACCTTAAACACCAATAAATAAATAAATAATCTGGTTTATAACTTGTATGTGATGAACAAGCTTACTAAACAGTGTTGGTAGAAGCCATGTAAGACGTAATGAGATTGTTATTATTCCTTGATACTATTAAGCAGACAACAGAATTTTTATTTGAATTAAATTCATGTAATAATGACAACATTATTATGAAAACAACTCAAGCCTTGAAATATTACTTACCAACTGTCACTCCACATACGACTAGGCTGCCTCCCACAAAAGCTCACTGCGGGGGCAATACACTTCTTTTTTCCGTTTTTGTTTTCTTTTTTATTTTTTCTCTGTTCCCTAATAACCACTTTGGAACTATTATAACCACTATGGATACTTAGTAACCGCTACGGAATCTGATCATCCTTCACTCCATCCCCAGTGATCTGTGTAGGACACAGCGTCCAAACTCGCTCTATTTGATGAAATTGCTGTTTCCATAACATCTGAGCGAATAGTGAATGATGCAGGTAAGGATACATCTAGATTCCCGGCCTGCTCATCCTAATGCAGAGGAGCTCTCTTAAATCTTCTCCAACCATTTTAAATGAACGTGGTCCAAGAAATGGTATATTTATGGAAGCTGTAGATAAGAAACCGTCCTTTTTCCTTGCACTCGAGAGGTTGAATATGGCGTTGTCTACATGGCCAAAGGGCCTGCGACACCTGCCTAGACTGAACCGGAAAAGAAAGAACTTCTTCCTTTCTCTGTATAAAGTCTGCGTTAGCGACGCCAGCAGTTTCTCTCTTGTTGTTGCAGCATTCTGATTCGGTGGAACAAATTCAGGGTAGTATTGATGGATGTAATCCATCGCAACCATGTGCTGCTCCGAAAGGGAAGGGTAATCCTCTTCCTTATCCCTTTCACCATCCGAGAGAATCAGATGCGAATCTTGGTCCCTTACATCTGCATGAACAGACGACTGAACCGACCCAGCACCGTCCGACAGCTCAGGTTCTGAGTCTGAGGGAGGCTGCTCCTTCTCTTGCTGCAATCAGCTGTGCAATCTGCGACAGCAAGTCCGTCATCGAGGCCTGAGGGGCAGGGTCTTCTGTTTCTTAGCTGCTTGCTGGTCCTGGACAGCATGTCGGAGATGGATCTCTTCTCCGAACATCCCAATGATCGAGGCCTCATCTCCTTAGATACCGGATGGTCTGACTTCACGGGTGAAGAGCAGGGGTAAGCCTGGCAGCTGATTTTCGGGAGAAGTGACTTCTCCCTCCAGAGACTTTAGGGTGAAGTCAGGGGACAGGAGGGAGAAGTCAGTGGACATGAGGGAGAAGTCAGAAAAAAACAAAACGTACATGACATCATGACAAAATAAATGTACATAGAGGACACAATTGTGGAGAAAAAAAATAAAATAAATGTTTTACAAACATACATACATACACAAAACTAAGTCATGTAGGTTAAAATCCTCCCCCTCCCCTACAAAAAATTGTGTTGTTCATGGCTTCTGAATACCCTAATTCTTTCCCTAACAGTGATGACTAGGGTTACCATGCCACTGATTTTGTATTTGCCTCAATGCAGTGGATTTGAAATTTAGTATTACCCATGGTGAGAGAGTTCTTCTCTGTTATAGAAGGTATATTCTTTTAAAAAAGAATATTGAAAGTATTTAAAATAAATTTCAAGTTCACACAAGAAGCTGGGTCATTCATGGTTTCTGAATGTCCTAATTGAATTGAACAGCGTAGTTAAAAATGTTTTCAATATCCTTCGTAAATTAAGCGTCATTAACAATTTGAGTTAATTTATTTCTAAGGTAAATGACAAAATATTTCAGTTGTCTCACTAACCTGCTGCGCTGTGTGATGATGCACTGTTCAGAAAAATGACAATTTCTGCCAACCATCTTGCATTGACACGTGTGATTGATGCTATAAGGCCTGCCATTTTTATCCATCCTAATATGTGTGATTTCTATCGTAGCCTTATTGCATTTAACCCCCTTCCAACACAAGTTTTCAAAGAAAAACTTTCAATGCAAATTGTGGGGCGAATTTCAATGCAACCAATTTTTCAGTGGAACAGAGCGTAACCATGAGCAATTTTTATGGACGAACTGTCTCCTACACATTTTTTTTTGTTTTGAAACGGTGGTTAACTTTAATAAATTCTAATTAACATGATGCGTGTCATATGCAATTCGTTGTTTTTGCTGGCACTTTTGTTTTTAAACAGCATTTTGTGCTGGTTGCTATCAGTTGGGGCATATTGTTTGAACGGCTTCGCCATTACAACTCTTTTCAGAAATATAAAATTGGGCTAGTTTAGGCTATTTTCAGAGCCGTATGATGGATTTTAACAGCAGCCGTGTTTACTTTTTTTGTGAATGCGGAAGCGTTTTTTTGGGGGGGAAATAAAACATAAGAAAATACAGTAAACTGCCACGTCTCCCAAGGAAGTTTTGGAGGGCGACTTGAATTTCACCCCCAATGTAAGCCAAGGCGGCTTGAGGGATGACAAGGTGACGTCTTCGCCCCAGTCGCCCACTCGGCTGACCCCTGGTGAAGAGTGGTCCCTTCTTTGCACAGCAGGCTGGATATCCAAAGTCTGGTAGTTAGGATGCGGTCATGTGTGTTTTATAATCGAAGCGGAAGAAGCCGTGACTGTAGCCGAGGCTGGCTGCAATCTAGATGGTGCATCCCGAATGGCAGGTGTGGACGTATGCTCCGGCCCACGCAAGTTCTCAATAACAACATCTGGCCCCAGATGTTGCTGGGATAGAGAGTGACCTCTCCTGCTCGCGGCCCTTTCAGACCTCGCCGAGCTTCCCAAAACACTTGCTGGCTTCATCCCTAGTTCTGTCATCGCTGGGTGAGCATGTTTAGATTTTAAGGTGATCGCTCTACCCACTACACTTCCTTCGACTGCAACACACATACCCAGTGCCACGGCTCCCACGGACGGAGTAACCGCTTCACCGGTCAAGCTAGCTGCTGGCAAAGGATTAAAACTACCGCCCAGTGGCTTTATCCCTTGCCTAATATTAGCAGCTAGCTCTGTTTGCTCATCAGAGCGTGACGACGGTAGCACACTTTTGGTAGGTGTCACATAACCATCTTGTTCCTCTGAAAAAGAAACTGAGAAACTTGAATGACTCTGCGGCGAGCAAACCGGCATTGGCCTCTCACCGCTAACAACATACCATGACACTCGCGTTCAACGTTTGTCATCCCAATCAACACATGCAGGACAAGAATTTGTGGGAGTACATCGACTACAGGCAAGGCAACAAGCATGTAAATATGAGAAATACTTCTTCGCCTTGCATTTTGAGCAATAAGCTTTCATAATTAAAGTTGATCGGACTCCCACCAACTCCACAAAAAATATATGATAAAGATGCATAATAATCAACAATCAAAATACAAATCGAAAAATGAATTTCAAAAAATCTGTCAAAAAAATTCTGACAAAAGTCTAAGTTCCCAAAGGGAATATGAAGAGCCCAAGGGTATCCCGATAAAGCCTAAGTGTGGACAAAAATCCCAATGTTATTGCTACACTACCGGAATATTAAAACATGTATCTTACAACAATCCTACAGTAAAAAATATGTATATACTACACATATTTAAGGACGTTGCCAATGTAAACAACGTCAAGGAAAAAAAACGAAAACAAGACCTCAAACACAGAATAAAAAGGCCCAAAGTCAGTGACAGATTTTAAAGCTACCAGATCTAAAGCAAGATCTTCAGATGAAGAAAAAACAATACATCGGATAGAAGATGCATGACCCAAACGACCCAACACTTCAAGAGTGAGGATGTAAGTCTTGAAGTATTTGTTTATTTGATAAAACCGTAAAGGTTGAAACTAGTCACACATAGCGGATTAACTTCCGGACAAATACCAAGAGGCTTCAGGTCAAATATATCAATACCGAAGCAAATACAAATTTTAATGTACCATACTAAAATGAGCTCTTATCTCGAGCTCCCAAAGCTCATAAAGTACAAAATGTATAGCTCAGTGCCTTTCAGTTCGGGGATAATATCCCTTTGATTGGTGACAATTACTTACCTAGATATGGGCCTCATGGGAATGTGCATACCTCCAACAATGCAGCGAGCACATATTGATAGGCCTCTTAGAACGGTCACATTTCATTCTTAAACTGATACGATTTTATATGAACATTGTACCGATAATAGGGCAGCATCAATTTATTGAAAACAATAATAGCCCTGGCGTCATGTTATTGTAAACAATCAGTAAAGTGATGCATTCGCCAATTTGGCATGCGTGCATAGATGGGCCTTAGAGCGAGGGCTAGGGGTGGATGGAGGAAACAGGTAGCTAAGCCATTCACCCTTGGTTTTCCACCAGTGCCATCGACTATTACGCATGCCTGATATGATGCGATGTTGAAAACAATACATGTTACACGCCATTATTATATGGGCGGAGTTCACATAGTGAAACAAGAGGCCCCACGGGGCCTGAAGCGCTCATCTTGTACAGAACACAATTTAAACAGAGTCGAAGAATGAGTCTACATTAAGCAAGCCATCTCCATAGGCTACACTGTCAATCCTTGAGTCCCTCAGGAGTGACAAAAATAATCTGGGCATCATGCCTTTTCTTCAGTTGATCATAAGTAAAATGTAGAGCTCCCCTATGAAGCCCCTTGATACAACCTATGTGGATTAATCTTAGTACCTCTAGAGGGTACTGAATACAAAATTTTTAATTCTTCAGCAAAATGGCCAATTCCGGCTCCCATAGAGAGCCCAAATATTAACCCAGGCTCTTGATTTGAACACAGTTAAATTTGACTTCCCTAGAGATGTTGTGTACCGAATATGAAAGCATTCTGACTGTTGGATCTGAAGAAGAGAAATTGTAAAGAAATTTCTTCGAATTGCACTAAATTCAAATTTGGGCTACCATAGCGAGCCCAAATATTGACCTATGGATCCGATTTGAACAAACTTGAATCTGACCCCCCTAGAGATGTTGTATACCAAATGTGAAAGCATTCTGACAAGTGAATCTGAAGAAGAAGATTTTTGAAGAAATTCCCTCATATTGTACTAAGTTAAATTTCATGTTCCCATATGGAGCCCAAATATTAACCTAGGCACTCGAATTGAACAACCTGGAATCTGACCCCCCTAGAGATGTTGTATACCAAATATAAAAGCATTCCGACTGGTGGATCTGAAGAAGAAGATTTTTAAAGAAATTTTCTCATATTGCACTAAGTAAAAATTTGGGCTACCATAGTGAGCCCAAATATATACCTAGGAATTTGATTTGAACAAACTTGAATCTGACCCCCATAGAGATGTTGCATACCAAATATCAAAGCATTCTGACTGATGGATCTGAAGAAGAAGATTTTTTTAAATTACCCTCCACATTGAACAAAGATAAAATTTGGGCTTCCGCAGGAAGCCCAAATATTAACCTAGGGACTTGGTTTGACCAATCTAAAATCTGACCCTCATAACCATGATGTATACCAAATATTAAAAGATTCTGACTGGTGGTTCTGAAGAAGAAGATTTTTAAAGAATATTCCCCATCAGGGACCAGCCGTGAGGGCGACTTGGGCGATTATGTCGCCCTTCTAAGCCCAGAGTCGCCTAGAAAAATAGTTGGGGCGATTACAAGTCGCCCTCTAAAAATTGGCCAAAATGAGGAAAGGCTGAACTGAGTGATCCGACCTAGGTTTACATAAAAACGATTATTTTCAAGAATCGAATGTGCTTGAGTGTGATAAATGGGCATTTTCATTCGTCAAATAAACAACCATTTATTTGAAAACAATTGTCCATTGTCACTTTTGGCGGATTTTTTATTTCTATTTCATTCCGTTTGGGTCAGAGCTTCAAGTGTCGAAACGAAAATAGGTGACTTAAGCGACTCGATAAAATAACCCAGTTTGAAAGTAGGTTACGTCGCTTAGGATGCCAAAATTCTCTGCTGAAAATGTATACACAACGGACGTGTTTTCTAACACTGTATTTTTATTTCGTTTATTCCCAGAAAAACGCGAATGGAATTGAAACACATGAAAAAAAGGTTTAGTGATGACAAGGAAAGCTTTGTTCAGGACGCAAGAGTGCTTGTGAAGATCTTGAAAAAGGGGTCCCCCTAAACACCAGAATTATACCAAATGACGCGGAAAGACACCGGAATGCTACAAAAATGATGCGGATTGACATTTATTTTACAAAATGCTTGACCCCAGAATGTATTTTATTTATTAACTAACAAAGTACCTTCCAAGCAACCTTCTTACATCTGGTCCTGTTCACACTTTCATACTTAGCAAATTATTAGCTTAGTTGGACTTTGGTGAAAGGCAACCAGATTACTTTATGATTTTTTAACCTGGCATAGATGCATCATAGACAACTGGACCTGGATTAATCAGACTTGAATGGAGGACCACAAGCTGAAAATATGAAGGGGGCGGCAGGGGGTGGTACATAAATATTCTTAATTTTCCCCACTTGCCTATGAAATCTCCCTACTTGACTCTGCAGTCTCCCTATTTTTTCTGGAGGGAGACATGAAGTCTCCCTAAAATTCCCCCCTAGGCTGGTCCCTGTTCCCCATATTACCCTATGTTAAAACTTCGGGCTCCTGTAGAGAGCCCAAATATGAACCAATGAGCTTTATTTCTACAAACTTTTATCTGACCCCCCTATGAATGCTGTATACCAAATATCAAAAGATTCTGATGATTGGTTCTGGAGAAAAGATTTTTAAAAATTTTTGCAAATATGCCGACTCAGCATTTTTTCGATGCCCATTACAGAACACTCTAACATAACCGATGGCAATTTTTTTTTACCATTCAATTCTACTGGTCATGAGGACACTTCATACCAAATAAAAGCTCTCTGTTCCGTGGGGTTTGGGAAATATGGGCGTTTGAAAATATTTCTATTTTTAGCTCCCAGGGTTCCCATGGGGATGCGGGAATTTTTTTTTTTGCATGGGTCAAGTACTTATGACCCAATACTACCACAAACCAAATTTGGTTCATACTGGACCATCGGTTCAGAAAATAGAAATTTTGGGCGAGGCCAAAAATCTTACCCCTCCTATTACAAAGCCAAATATTACTTTACGAACTTCGTTTGAACAAACTTGATTCTACACCTCATATGGAAGCTACATAGCAAATATCAAGTCATTGTACACACTGGTTCTTGAGAAGAAGATTTTAAAAATATTTTGGAGCATTTTCCCCCACTCCCTCCCTATGGGGCTGGGCATGCTGAGTTGAACAAAAATGAAATGCCCCTTTGGGACCATCACTCACACAAACTTTCACTTGAATTGGCCCAGTGGCTTTGGAGGAGAAGACCAAAACATGGTGTTGACGGACGACAGACGGGAAGCGATTAGATTAGCTCAGCTTGACTTTGTCAAGATGAGCTAAAAACGCACGCGCCCATGCAGTGCTTACTCGAAATTCACAAACCACACATTGTATCAGTCGCGTATGATGGGCATACATAGCGGATTAACTTCCGGGTCATTTCCTATAGGCTTCAGGTCAAACACATTCAATACCGAACGAAGCAAATACAACTTTTAATGTACCACACTAAAATGAGCTCTTATCTCGAGCTCGAAGGTCCAAAAGCTCAGAAAGTACAAAATATATAGCTCAGTGTCTTTCAGTTCGGGGATAATAACCCCTTGATTAGTGACGGTTACTTACCGGGACAATAATATGGACCTCATAATTAGAATGTGCATATCTCCAACAATGCAGCGAGCACACACTGATAGGCCTTTTCGAACGGTCACATTTCATGATGTAAACCTATACGACTTTACTTGCAAAACATTGTACCGACCTAATAATAGGGAAGCATCCATTTATTGAAAGCAATAATAGCCCTGGCGTCGTGTTATTCACAACAATCAGTAAAGTACATGCATTCAACAATTTATTATGCATGCCTGATATGATGTGATGTCGCAAACAAAACATGTTACACGCCGTTATTATATGGGCGGAGTTCACATAGTGAAGTATCATTGTCTGGAATGAGTACGAGAACTGGTCCTTTGCGAAAAACACACTTAATGGTCACAGAATAACTCGTACGTAATGCAAAGACTCCACGGTTGCTTCCGGCAGCTCTTTGATGCCTGCCCTCCCCCCCACTTCACATGTTAAAATTTAATAAAAAATTTCAATAAAAATAAGCCAAAAAGCTTGGGAGTTTAACAGGAGGGCTTCAAGGAAAGATAGGGAAGGAACACTTAACAAACAGTGGATAAATCATTAGCAAGAATGATGACGTCAGGTATATATCCCGAAATTGGGAAACATGAAATAATTTTGATAAAAATTATAAAGTTACAGCTCTGAATGTTCCTAACCACCGTTGGTCACATCATCTTCCAATTATGTCCTTGGATCCATCAATTTTACCATTGATATGAGTCTGGCATCCTCAAAAACGAGATTTAAAAGCACAGTTGTCAGGTCAGTGTTGCTGACTTTAGGGCCAAACATAGAATGATGGTTTGCGTCAATTTTGGTTCCTTCCTGGATACTGCACATGTGAAGATCTGAAAAGTATGGAGGACCAGATAGGACATCAATTTTTCGGTTTTGCATGCAAATTTTGGGGATTGGGGGCAAAATCTGCGTTTGGCCCTGGATTAATTTTTGAGTTAGCACCAGCTAGCCTGGGCCATTGGTTGTTGTATAAAAAATATATAAATACAAAAATAAGCGGTATTTTGATTTGGTTTCTGTACAGTTCTCGGTATCCCTACAATACCAAAACCATACCGAAAATTTGGTATACCGCACAACACTAGCAGAGCATAGGCTACGGCTTGCAGCATAAGGTAATATAAGCCCTGCCGGGTATGCCAGGGCTTATGACCCCTCATTGGAAGCAAGAAATGCCTTTTCATTGCTTTCAAAAACTTGAACAATCCACAATTTGAGTCAAAATAACCAATAATACTGTTTGACAAAACTGGATAAAAACACACAAGAAAACCTGGACAATGAATCTGTGACGTCCTGTAATTTTGGAACGTCATTTACCAGTGTAAACTCGAAGCTATTTTAAAGTTTGCTTGCACTGTGGTCATTATATTTTAGTGATGAGCCGATAAGAAGAAAGGCCCGTCATCCGAATGCCGATGTTTTGAAGACACAATCGGCCGATTGCCGATGTCAGATTGTCAGTTTTAAATTTAATAATTTACTGTTAAAGTGTTACTGTGTTTGCGCATTGGAGCTACATGATAATTCAACCTCCAAACTCCCAATCCTGGCAGTTTTTTTTCTTCATCATTTTTCGAAGTTCAATACATCAAAAAGAATCTGAATTATATACAACGTTGCAAAACAGTTCATACAATTCTGTCTGTCATCAGTGGTGACTGTTGTGGATTTCCAACTTTGAAGTTTTTTTGAAACTCTGTTAACAAAGCATGCCTCCACATCACACGTCAGAAGTGTCACTCACAATGAACACAGGCAGAGAGAGACTAGATAAGACAGGTCAGGTCAGCACATGCACACATTGCTCTTTGAATTGGAGTTATGGTGAAAAAATTAGCAGTTGAAACTGGATCTGTCAGTTTGATTGCCTTGATCTCCCACTCTTTGTCCATTAATCATAACCACGAATAATTGATTGATCCAGCAGAATTTCCTTAACCATTTACCAAATGCGAATAGCAGACATGTCATGTGTTTCGGTATTTCTACCTTTTCATTGGTTAAACATGATGCACCGACATTGATTATTTCGCTGACCCCTCTAGGGATAAAAACATTATCACATGCTTAAACAGCAGCGCTTTTGTGTTATAAGGTTGTCGATTGGCTTAATGAATATCCGAAACAAGCTTTGTAACTTTGTGTCCAATTATGGAAAATAAATGCTCATTTTCAGGTCATAAAAGTTTGTGAAGACAATGGAATGTTTAATTCAAAAACCCACGTGACGCGATTTGGATTACAGCCCTGCTAAAACCGCATGTGTGAGGCTGTAAGCTAAAAACATTGAGGCATAGCAGTATGAAAATGTTAACAAACTTTTTCATTTTGACAATAGGCGTTTGCCGATGTTTACCCCACCTTCTGCACCGATGGCCGTATATCGGCTGATTGTATACCGATTAATCGTCTCATCACTATTATATATTTAATCAGTTATTGGTGTTTAGGGGGCGTAGTGGCTCAGTGGTTAGAGTATTGGACTTCTAACCTAAAGATTCATTCCTGACCAGCGGTAACCAGGCCCGGCATTATTAAAAATACAGGAGGGCTAAAAATTACCCTCCTAAATCCTCCCAGGAGGGCAAATGCCCCCGCCAGGATACACATCGTCACTTGAGTTCCAAGTTGTTCTATCTCCCAGTAGGGAGATAGAACAGAATGGAACTCAAATGACAACATGTTTAAGGAAGACTTCTTGCTTCATACGTTAAGTGTAAGAATAACAAGACTGACCACATCTATCCCTAGGGAGATGTGAGCAGCATCTTAAGGTAGAAAAGTACTTTCCCCAACAATGTTCAAAATGTATTCTACATCTAACTGGCGTCATTACCAGAGAGTCACATACCACCGGTACCATGAATGTGACAGAATTTTTGAACAGGAAGCCCAGTGGTGCAGCTGAGTTTTATTTTTGAGCAAATTATATAGAGTCCTTTTTGTTAGACGAATAAAGTAAACCTTAGAAACTGAAGTAGTACTGCAAAAGAATTTGTAATGTGTTCAATTCGCTAGATGCAGGAGGGCTAAAAATAGCCATCCTAAAAAAAATGTGCAAGGGCTCTAGGAGGGCAGCCCTCCTTGAGAATGCCAGGCCTGGGTAACCGAGTTGTGTCAAGGCACTTAATTCTGATTGTGCACATGGGGGCATGGTGGTGTTGCGATCTAAGGCATACTGCACTTGCCTTCAATCACTAACTCTGCATGTGCCGAGTTAGTACGTTGGGGGAATCTGACAGTTGTTGGCTACTGCACAGTGGCTCTCTGTGGCTTCCTCCATCCATAAAACAGTCTGACAGGTGACCTTGACTGTCAAAAGTGTTGTAAAAGCACCAATAAATAACTAGTGGTGTTTATGGTCACTTTCAGTATCTACATGCAGGGCTATATCTTGATTTTAACATAGGTATGATGTCAAGTTTAGTTAATCGAATACAAAATAAAATTTATTACAAAGGTTCATTGTCTTGAGAAATGACAGAATCTTCTGAGAGTTGGCATTACAGGCCTGGAAATCTGGCGCAGCGATTTTATCAATCACGCGTTGTCCACACAATTCTGATCTGGTGCAGGCGATTTATCACCCATGCATACACAAGTCAGACTTGTCAATTAGTTGAGAGCATAAACAGTCGATTGTGAGAGCCAATGTCAGATAGTCACAACCTAAAGGAGTAGCATGTTCAACAATGCATAGAGTAGACTTAAGTTTACAGTACAGTCAGGTTCATTGCTTTGTTGACCTCAAGAGTGTGTCATTGTATCTATCAGAATAAAAATATGACAAGTTAACAGCATGGCATGTCTCATCAATGATCGAAGACACAACGCTGTTATCAGTGTTAACTTGTTTCTGCTTATGTCGTATTTCATACTTGTGGACATACAAGTTGTTGAAGTTATCTAAACTTAACAATTTGAATAGAGACATCGCCCTTAACATTTTTTCCTACAGTGATTTTAAGTCCCCCACCCCGACACACACATGTGCTTATGTGCTCCACGAGATTTGATCTGCAGTTTAATGTTCAACTGAAGCAAATGGCAACCGTATCTATCTGTCAATCTTACAGTGTATAGGCCCTTCGTGTGATGTCAATCTCGTATTTCCTTCGGGAAATACTGGGAGGTACGTACTTTACATTCAAATCATACAAATAATCATGTACTGCACGGTGCTGACAATGCCAATAGCAAGTCTTATTTTAGAACATGTGCCGACAAAATGCGATAGAATGGAGGCCCTGTTGTATGGTGCCCTGAAAAAGAGACCAGGTCCTGCAGTGTTTTACAATTTTGGGCAAAAACTTCCCCCTCTCCCATATGCACCTGGAGGTAATGCTAAATAGCCTCAGTTAGCAGTAAATTTCTGCTTATTGGGGCTATGTAGCGTTACATCCAGGCACGTAGCCACTAATCTATACTAGAGGGAGCACATGTATGGATTTTCTTTTGGGGGGGGGGGGGGGCACAGGCATATACATGAATCAGAAAAATGGAAGAGACAGTTTCATGTTAGGGAAAAGTATTAAGGTGGCGGTGTCCCTCTAGCATTGTGTCGCGATACAATACAAAGTGTGTTATGTCATCTGTAATTTCATTTGCCGATGCCAAATGCAAATCTTACAATTCATAATTTTAAAGATGGGGATGGGGGTTAAGGCATGGCTCCTCCACTGATTGCCTTCACTTTCTTGAATGAAAAAAAAATCCAGCTACATGTTGATTAGTTTTCAGGCTAGAAATTTTAACAACGAAGTAAACAAGAGGCCCCATGGGGCCTGAGGGCACTCACCTGACATGGTAGTCTAAATATCAAACCAGGGACTTGAATAAGCTGCATACGCCCCTCCTAAGAAAAGCATATACCAAGTAGATGAAGTGATTGTGCCCACACAATACACAGGATTTTCCTTCTATTTTCAGTTCCTGCACTTTTACGTCCCAAAATTGAGATAAACGCATAAAAAACAGATTTTTTTCCCAAACAAAATATTTTCAGCCTAAATTTTTCTTTTTGTTCTTAAAACGCATAAAAAACCAAAAAACTAATTTCCGGATTTTGGTCCAAAATTTTCTAAGTCCCACCCGGACCCCAAATTTTCAGTGTAAAAAAATTTTCTTTTGTCTTAAAATTGACCGAAACACATAAAAAACAAAAAAAAAATTTCCAGATTTTGGTCCAAAATTTTCCAAGTCCCATCCAAACCCCAAATTTTCAGTGTAAAAAATTTTTTTTTTCTCTTAAAATTTACCAAAACGCATAAAAAAACAAAAAAATGAAAGTGTCAATGACACTGTAGCTCAACTTGTCAAGACAAAGACATGTACATGTATAGTGTGTGACACAGCAATGACAAACATCTAGGTAATGACCTGATAACAAAGGTACATATAAAGTACTGTAACGGTCTGCACATAAATACTAACCGTTGCCTGTAACAAATGTATAGGTAAAGTATTGTAAAGGTGGGTGACAGTCAGATGCTAAACTAGAAAAGAAATCTTTGAGTCCCCGAGTGGGTCTGACTGAACCCCAAAATATTTGTTCTCATAGCACAGTGATAACAAAGGCACCCCAAAACACACTCGTTCCTGTCCCAAGGTGAAAACAAAGGTACCCAAGAAGTTTTGTGAAGATCAGTTCACAAATACGAGCTGTATAGAACTTGTGACAAAAAACTGATTGGACCTAAGTTCGGTACAAAATGGCCACTGGCAGCCATCTTGAATTTTGGACCGCACACAGAAACACTCGTTCTCGTCCCAAGGTGATAACAAAGGTACCCAAGAAATTTTGTGAAGATCGGTTCATAAATACAGCCTCTACCCTGAGCCGTATTGACATGTGTGCTTACATTGTGTAAGTAGCACTGAATAAATCAAAGTTCATCTAATTTGCATAATTTCTGCACGAAAAAAAAACCCTTACAATATGTGATGTATTCCATGTTACTAAACATTCATACAAAAATTTATTCAAATCAGAACTTTCATAAGTTCTGTACAAAAGACTGATTGCACTAATTTTGGTAGAAAATGGCTGCTGGTGGCCATCTTGAATTTCGGACCACACCCAAAAACACTCGCTCTCATCCCACGGTGATAACAAAGGTACCCAAGAAGTTTCGTAAAGATTGGTTCATAAATATGGCCTCTCGTCTGAGCTGTATAGAAGTTGTGTACAAAAAACTGATTAGACCTAATTTCGGTACAAAATGGCCACTGGCAGCCATCTTGAATTTTAGACCGCACCCAGAAACACTCGTTCTCGTCCCGAGGTGATAACAAAGGTACCCAAGACATTTCGTGAAGATCAGTTCATAAATACAGACTCTAGTCTGAGCTGTATTGACATGTGAACTTACTGTGTGTAAGTCGCACAAAAAAAAAATCAAAGTTCATCTAATTTGCATAATTTCTGCACGAGAAAAAAAAAACGTATTATATGTGATGTATCCCATGGTACTAAACATTCACACAAAAAATTATTCAAATCAGCGCTTTCATATGGAAGTTCTGTGCAAAAATCTGACTGCACCTAATTTTGTACAAAACGGCTGCCATCGGCCATCTTGAATTTCGGACCGGACCCAAAAACACTCGTTCTCATCCCACGGTGATACCAAAGGTACCCAAGAAGTTTCATAAAGATCGGTTCATAAATGCGGCCTCTAGCCCGAGCCGTATTGGCATTTGCACTTACAGTGCTGAAAGTAACACCAAAAAACATCAAAATTAGTGTAATTTGCACAATTTAAACACGAGAAAAAAACCCGTATTATATGTGATGTATCCCATGGTACTAAACATTCATACAAAAAAATAATCAAATCAGAGCTTTCATATGGAAGTTCTGTACAAAAAACAGATTTCTGCATCATCGGTACAAAATGGCGGCTGGCAGCCATCTTGAATTTCGGACCGCACCCAAAAACACTCGTTCTCGTCCCACGGTCATAACAAAGGTACCCAAGAAGTTTCGTAAAGATCGGTTCATAAATACGGCCTCTAGCCTGAGCCGTATCCAATTGTTGACGTATGGACAGATGGACAGACGGACGACGGACCATGACAAAAGCTCAAATTTGGCTTCGCCAAAGTTGAGCTAAAAATTCCAGATTTTGGTCCAACATTTTCCAAGTCCCACCTGGACCCCAAATTTTCAATGTAAAAAATAAAAAATTTTTTGTCTTAAAATTGACCAAAACGCATAAAAAACAAAAACAAAAAATTCCAGATTTTGGTCCAAAATTTTCTAAGTCCCACCCGGACCCCAAATTTTCAGCGTAGAAAAAAAAAACATTTTTGTCTTAAAATTGACCAAAACGCATAAAAAACAAAAAAAAAATTCCAGATTTTGGTCCAAAATTTTCCAAGTCCCACCCGGACCCCAAATTTTCAGTGTAAAAAAAAAAAAATTTTTTGTCTTAAAATTGACCAAAACGCTTAACAAGAAAAAAAATTTAAAAATTTCTGGATTTTGGTCCAAAATTTCTAAGTCTGCAACGGGGCCCCAAATTTTCAGCCTAAATATGAACCCAGGGACTTGGCTTGAACAAACTTGAATCTCACCCCCTAAGGATGCTGCATACCAAATATCAAAAGATTCTTATTGGTAAATCTGAAGAAGATGATTTTTAAAGAATATTCCTCATACTGCACTAATTTAAACATTTGGGCTCCCATACAGAGCCCAAATTTGGACCCAGGGAAATGATTTCAATAAACATGTGAAACAATCTTCAAAAGATGTTATATGTGAAATTTGAAAGCTTTTGGAGCAGTGGTTTGGGAGAATAGTTGTCTTACATGTTTTCCCCATTACCCACAGTGTTAAAAAATGCTGACTCCGCACTTTTCAAAGTCCCCAAAAAGTACCCCATGATAAAACTGAGAGCAATTTTTTTTTACCATTCCATTCTGTTGGTCCTAAGGAAGCTTCACACCAAATAAGAATTCTCAGTGCCGTGTAGTTTTGGAGATATGGGCATTTTAATTTTTTTCTATTTTTTTTTGTGGTTCCCATGGGGCGACGGGAAAATAAATTTTGGGCATAAATTAAGTACTTATGACCCAATAAGCCCTCATATCAAATTTGGTTCAAATCTGCTTCTCAGTTTGGAAAATAGAAATTTTGAGACTGGCAAAAATTTTTGTCCCTCCCATAACGAAGGCAAATAATGCCCGACAAACTACTCTTGAACAAACTTGATTCTAAACCTCAAAAGGACTCTGCATACCACATATCAAGTCTCTGCTACTGGTGGTTCATTAGAAGAAGATTTTCAAAAAATTTGGCCATTTTTTCCCCACACCTCTGCTCAATATGAGCCGAAACCTAATTTGGATAAAAATCAAAATGCCCCTATATAACCACAACTTACATGAAATTTAATTAAAATGTGGCCAGTGGTTTAGGAGAAAGAGGCTCAAACACCACCTTCACGCAAGACGACGGACGGACGGACGACAGACGAAGAATGATAAGAAAAGCTCACCTTGACTTTCAGTCAGGTGAGCTAACACAAGAGGCCCCAGGGGGCCTGAGGGCGCTCACCTGACATGGTAGCCTAAATATCAACCCAGAGAAGTTGCATCTGCTCCTCCTAAGAAAAGCTTATACCAAATATCCAAAGATTCTGACCAGTGGATCTAAAAAAAAAAAAAAAAAAAAAATTTTTAACAAATATTCCTCATATTGAACTAAATTATAATTTGGGCTCCCCCAGGGAGCCCATATATGAACCCAGGGACTTGGCTTTAACAAACTTGAATCTCACCCCCCTAAGGATGCTGCACACCAAATATCAAAACATTCCGACTGCTGGATCTTTAGAAGAATATTTTAAAAGAAAATTCCTCATTTTGAACTAAGTTTCAATTCGAGCTCCCACAATGAGCCCAAATATGGACCTAGGGACATGGCTTGATCAAACTTGAATCTTACCCCCCTAAGGATGCTGCATAAAAAATATCGAAAGCATTCATCTGCTGGATCTGAAGAAGATTTTTAAAGAAACTTCCTCATTTTGAACTAAGTTGTCATTCGGGCTCCCACAGTGAGCCCAAATATGAACCCAGGGACTTGGCTTGAACAAAATTGAATCTCACCCCCCTAAGTATGGTGCATACCCAGTATCAAAAGATTCTGCCCGCTGGATCTTGAGAAGATGATTTTCAAAGCAATTTGCCTGAAATGCACTAAGTTCAAATTTGGGCTCCTATACTGGTGAGCCCAAATATAAACCCAGGGGAGCCGATTTGATCAAACTTGAATCAGATCCACCCCACAATGTTGCATACCAAATATCAAAAGATTTTGCCTGCTGGATCTGGAGAAGAAGATTTTTTAAGAAATTTGCCTGAAATGCACTAAGTTCGAATTCGGGCGTCTATAGTGAGCCCAAATAAGAATGCAGGGAGCCAATTTGAACAAACTTGAATCAGATCCACCCTATAATGTTGCATACCAAATATCAAAAGATTCTGGCTGCTGGATCTGGAGATGATTTTTTCATGTTTTTCCCATTGCCTACAGTGTTAAAAAGTGCTGACTCAGCACTTTTTCAAAAGTCCCAAAACTGTACCCTATGATAAAACCGATGGCAATTTTTTTTTACCAATCCTTTCTGTTGGTCCTAAGGAAGCTTCACACTAAATAAAAATTCTCGGTGCCGTGCAGTTTTGGAGATATGGGCGTTTTAATTTTTTTTTTTTAGCTCCTGCAGTTCCCACGGGGCTGCAGGAAAAAATCTTTTGGCATAAATCAAGTACTTATAACCCAATAATACCTCATATTAAATGTGGTTCAAATCGACCTATGGGTTCAAAAAGTTAAAAAATTTATAGTAATTTATATATTTTTTATACTTACCAATGACCCAGACTTAGCTGGTGCTAACTCTAAAAAATCCAGGGCCAAACACAAATTTTGTCCCCCAATCCCCAAAATTTGCATCTAAAACTAAAAGAAATCATGTCCTAAAAGACCTCCATACTTTGCCCTCACTGCGCATGCGCAGTGTCAAGGACGTTCCGAAATTGGCGCCAATTATCATTATTACTGGCAGTGCCTGGTCAGCGCTATGTACTCAGCGGGGAGGTAAGAGTTCCCAACTCCTGGGAGGGCCATCCCCGTCTGGGTCATTGGTAAGTATAAAAAATATATAAATTACTATAAATTTTTTAACATTTTTATACTGTACCAATGACCCAGACTTAGCTGAATAGTAAAAAGGCTGGAGGGCCTAGGACATAGAGGAAAATCCAATAAGCTCAACTATATAATATAGAGGCAACCCCTCAAGGAGAAAAGGAGTATTAGGCTTTACATGTATCTTTCTTATTTTATGTTAAATTAGAAAGATAAAATACCCTTCATAATTGAGCACAATAACATTCATGTTCTCTATTAACATCCAGTATAACCCTTTATACTAATTATTTTTAAAGTAAGCCAATAAATAAAGTTAGTCCAGAGAATTGAGACTCTTTATATTCTTTAAAAGTGTCCGAGGATTGTATATTAACGCCCGTTTGACACTTGACATATACAAATGCTTCACACCGAGCTACACTTTAAAAATATGACATGAATGAATTTTAACATTAATATTACACTTTAAAACCATCCCGGAAACGACTCAGAAATACTGACTTCGGAGGAGGCATTCCCTTGCTTTTCACTATAAAGCAGGTGACCTAAGGGAACACCCTCCCCCCCCCCCCTTCCCCTTGCCCTTGGTCAAATAGCCCAGAGCGAAGAGGGCAGCCGGACGGAGTCACTGCCGGAACAGAAAGCCTGCATAACTATAGTTTCAACTGTTTAGTGGACGACATTCTGAGCAACAGATAACGGACCTAAACAATGCAGGTCTCCAGAAATGGACTCAATATTTCTGAGATAAAAATTCGTGAATGTGGATGGCTGAGACCAATAAGCAGCCTTCATTAAATCTGTAATAGCAATACTATTAGCATAAGCCCAAGAAGTAGCAAGAGCTCTTACTTCATGAGCCGAAATCTTAAGCACAGACTGCTGAGAAGAAGATAATTTTTCATAAGCAGTACAGATAGTTAATTGAATCCATCTAGCAATAGAATGGACCGAAATGTCCTTTCTATTAGGCATCAGAGACAGAAAGAAACGTTTTCGTCCCTTTCTGATAAACTGAGATCTCTGTTTATAGATACGTAACGCTCTAACAGGACAGAGTAAAGGCCTATGCCCGTCTGAAGACGGAAGAGCCTTAATAACAATAGGTTCCGGATATTTATTAGGAGCCTGATTCTTAGCTAAAAATCCCACATTAGTAGTGAAGGTGATAGTATTCCCGACACTACGATAGTGAGAATCATCCACCGACAGTGCATGAAGCTCACTGACTCTTCTAGCAGAAGAGAAAGCTAAGAGAAAAGCTGTCTTATAAGACAAGAATTTGAAATCTACTGTCCCAAGAGGTTCAAATGGCTTTTCCTTCAGTTTAAGAAGAACCCAAGCTAAATTCCACTTAGGAATTAACCTAAGAGTTCTGGGTCTATTTATCGAGAAGTTTCTTACCAACTTAGATAAAGAGACATTAGATCCAATTTGTAAACTATCATGATGTGCATAGGTATCAGATAACATAGACCTATAACCCTTAATAGTAACAGGCTGCAGTTTGATTTCGTCAAACAAGTATACTAGAAAGTTTGCAATGTCTGGTATAGAGGGACCAAAAATATCAACAGAATGATCCCTACACCAACGACGAAAAACCTTCCACTTAGCCGCATAGTTTAGCAAAGAGGAGGTCCTCCTACAGTTAGAAATCGCGTCCACTGCTCGTCCTGTAAAGTGCTTGCCATACAAGAAGGACCGCACAACGGAAAAACGTGAAGGTTGAGACCTTGCGGGTTGAGATGGAGTTGACGCGATTTCCCCTGCGAAAGAAGATCCTCCCGTGGAGGAAGCTTTCGCGGTAGGTCCCACAACAGACACCTGAGTAGATTTATCCACGGTCTCTGTGGAGACAGAGATGCTACCAACAGAATCTTGCATTGAGATTGTTTTATCTTTAGCAATACTTGCTGAATTAACGGCGCTGGAGGATACGCATATCCTATCATTCCGTCCCAAGGGATCGACAGAGCGTCTACTGCAAATGCTCTTGGATCCGGACATGGAGACACATACGTCTGCAACTGATTGTTGAGATGTGTCGCAAATAAGTCTATCATTGGCCGTTCCCATTGGTAGCAAATCTGATTGAATACTTGTTTGTTGAGAGTCCACTCCGACGGCAACAAGCGACCCTTTCGTGAAAGGGAGTCTGCTAGTACGTTCAGACGACCCGGTATATGACGGACCGAAAGAAGAACCTGATGTTCTAGAGCAAACAGAAGGATTCTTTCCATTAGACTGAACAACGGAATTGAATGAGTGCCTCCCTGATTCCGTATATACGCCACTACTGTCGTATTGTCGGATAGGATTTGGACATGAGCATTGTGAATAATGTCCATCCAATGACGTAACGCAAGCCAAATTGACATCATTTCCTTGATGTTTATGTGCTTGCCCAGGAATTGCGGATCCCAAAGACCCTGGCATCTCGAATCCGTTGGGATCAATGATGCACCCCAACCTGTTTGACTGGCATCCGTCATAATGGTAAAACTCGGATCCGGCAACTGCAGCGGAACTCCCCGAGTTAACCACTGAATGTTTGCCCAAGTCTGAATCTCTCGTTTCACTTGATCTGACAAGAGAACGTCTATGTCGAGCGAATGAATTTTCACACTCCAATTCTGAGTCAAGAAAATTTGGAGAGGACACGTGCGTAACCGCCCCATCGGAATGAGATCCGCAGCGGCTCCGCACAGACCTATCAGTCTCATAAACTCCCTCGCTGTGACGTAACAACTGACTAATTTCGCTCTGGTTAACGGCAGACGAACGAGATTGTTGTGCGTCTCGAAGCTCATTCCCAGATGTGTGAATGACTTGGACGGCACCAGATCCGACTTCTCCTCGTTTATTATAAAACCGAGACGTCGGAGCAATAGAAGTAGATTCTGCACATCGTTCTGAAGCGTTAACTCGTTGCCGTACCTCTGAAGAATGTCGTCCAGGTAGGCCGACGTTACCGCAGACGAATGAGCTCGGAAATACATCATTACCGAGTTCATTACCTGAGTGAAAGCCCAGGGTGCTAGATTCAATCCGAAGCACATCGCCCGGAATTGATACACCACCCCTAGGACTGCGAAGCGTAGATACTTTCTGAATGTCGGATGTACCATGACGTGAAAGTACGCATCTTTGAGATCTATGCTTGTTGCATAATCGTTCACCCGAATACTCGCACTGACCGATCGAATCGTCTCCATATAAAACTTCGGAGCGACGATCAGCTTGTTTATCCAGCTCAAATCTATGACTGGACGGAACGAGCCGTCTGGTTTCGGAACCAGAAACAGATGGCCGTAGAATCCCGGTGTCTCCTGGTTTTCTACGACCTCTACCGCGTTCTTCATTAAAAGAGACTGCACCTCTCATAACAGAGCGTCTCTTTTCTGCGGATTTGACGGAAGTTGAGTCCATTTTGGACTTCGAGTTAATGGAGGCTTTCGTTTGAAGGATATCTTTAGACCTTCCGAAATCACCCCTCTCACCCAAGGGTCGTCCGTAATCGACGCCCACTCTTGTGAAAAACTCGACAACCTTCCGCCAACCGGTACGCGATAGAGGTTGAAGCCATCACCTTCTGGACCTGCAAGGCCTGCGGGAGGAGAAACCACGTCCTCCACGACCCGCACCTCGTCCCGTCGACCTCAGGGCGTCTGACCGGTTGTCCCGGCCCGAAGGACGTCCCGAACGTGAGTCGCTGCCTTGACGGTCTCTTGAATAAGACCAAGAGGACGCACCGGAACATCTATAGGAACCTCTCTTGGGCGCATTAGACCCAGAAGTGCCTGTCTTACTCTTATCTGCCGTGTCCGACTTCTTAGAAGCAGATTTGTACAGCAGAGAATCCAAAGCTTTCTTTGTAATTTTATCGTAAATTGCAGAAAGCTTGCCATCGAAGAGAAGTTCTCCGGAGACCGAAGCGACTCTGAGAGAGTTCTTCACCTTACTATCCACGAGTGTGGATGTAGCTAGGGCTGCGTCACGTCTAACCAACTCCAGGTTTGCCACTGAAAGGGCGGAGTTACACGTGGAATAAGCTACTGCCCTTGAAAGAAGTCTTAAAGAGGATTGAATATCCTGGAATTCTTTCCCTTGAAGACGCAGAGATAACGCCTTAGTAAGGTGGTCTGCGTAAGATAAGGCATCTAAACTGGCTCTGTTAGACGAAATAGTTGTTTCCAACACCGCGGTTGGAATAGACGCCAACGACGGTAATGATAATTCTAAGTCTTCCGCCTCGTCGTCCATACGCAGAGGAACTCTCGGGATACCCTGTCCTGCCGTATCGAATTTATTCCTTGCATTAATGAAAGGCAGGTTGAGAGTATTGGCGGACAAGAAACCTGCTTTTCCTGTTTTGGAAGCAAGTTTGAATATAGCGTCGTTCAATAATTCAAATGTTCTTGCAACATTATTGGACTGAGACGGAAACTCGGGAGGGATGTCCCTGAACCGCTCAAAGAAATCAGAGTCCAATGACGCTATAATTCTCTTGTCCAGAACCGCAGCAGTCTGGCCCGACGGAACAACTTGAGGAAGAAAGTGCCGGATGAAGTCCACGGCAGCTTTATGTTGTTCCGAAAGGGATAGCTCCAAGTCATCCGTATCCCTTTCACCATCCGGTCGGACCTCATGATGCTCCCGGTCGTCCGCCCCCGATGCTTCGGCGGAGCGTAACGACCAGCGCCGTCAGATAATTCCCGATCCGACACCGTTTCTATCGGTTGCTGGGATGCTGCGATAAGTTGTGCTATTTGCACAAGCACGTCCGACATCGAGGCCTGCGGAGGCGCAGTCTTTCGCTGCTTCGCCGAGGGCAGCTCCGCATCTGGTGACTCCCGCATACTCTTCCTATGCGAACGTCCGGAGTCCACCGGCCTCGTGTCCCTGGCTACCGGATGGCGTGACCTGGTCGCCGAAGAATCCCTGATCGGCGAAGCTGGTAAAATATCGGCGGTCACGTAGCCAAGGTGCGGTCGTGTGCGCTGATGAGAGGAAGAAGCCTGAGCAGTCTCCGCGGACTGCCTATACAACGGAGCGTCCCGAGCGACGGACATGTGCTCCGCTTGCGACACATTTTGTACCACAACATCTGGTCCCAGATGTTGTTGTACGAGAGAGGGGCCTCTCTCGCTCGCGGCCCGGCTGGACCTGGACGAGCTAGGAACCGGACTCAAAGGCTTCCTCCGATCTCTCCTACTATCTGCTGTCACTGGGTGTGCACGTTGAATGTTTATAGTGCTCGCATCACCCAATATTTCCTCCTGGACCGCATCGGACGAACCCGGCTGCCGAACCATTCGGTGAATGGACGCTACACCGGGCGAGCTAGTGGACGACATTTGTTTTATCTCCATGAGCACTTTTGCCGGTAGCTCTGTATTCATTTGTGACGACGTAAGCGCACTTGCGGAAGATAACATGGAAACATCACCCTGTTCTTGTTACTCTGAAATAGAAACTGATAGAGTAGAGTGACCCTGCGGAGAAAGAGCCGGCATAGCCCTTTCTCCACTAACAACATATCGTGACACACGTTTCCAATGTTTGTCATCCCAATATTGACATATAGAACAGGGATTAGTGCGAGAACACTGACTACAATTAATACAATGATCATGAAAGTCAGAGGAAGATTTCTTCCTATTACAATTTGAACAATATCCTTTCATTGTGAAAAGTCAACAAGTCCTAGTTACTCGCACAAACCCCTAACACAAAGATACAAAATAACATGATCCATTAATAATGAAAAAACAATTGAAAATCAAAATAATTTTTGAAAAATATTTTTTCAGCGAAGCCTAAGTTTCTGAAAAGTAACGTTGAGCCCCAATGGATCCGAAGGCTAAGTGTGGTCAAAAATTTTAAAATTATATTAAATAATTAATGCAACACTTACGGATAATAATAATGTATCTTATAGTGAGATAAACTACTCCAAAGGCAAACAGCCCCCCTCAAAAGAGACTGTTGCCAATGTAAACAAACAGTGTAAAAACACCAGAAAACATGACTCCAGGCACTGACAAAACTGGCCCGAAATCAGTCATCAAAATTACACTCTATCTGATGCAAGACAGAGACTCCCAGGGGAGAATCTGCAGAACATCAGATGGAAGATGCAGAACACAACGTTTATACACCCATGGGTGAAAACGTAACTATGGGGAAAATAACAGAATACATTCTGTAACCAAGCTAACTCTCCCAAGAGAATTTAGAAATGATCTTTCTCAAAAATATGCCAAAAGCATGGGAGAATAGCAAGGGGGGACTTAGAAGACCAGGGGAGAGGAAACACTGAATAAGCAGTGCAACTTTATAGCAAGAATGACAACAAGAGGCCCATGCCTCGAAAATAGGCAACTTAACATAATTTCATAAAAAATTTTAAGTACAGCCCTGATTATTTTTTGTCACTCCTTTTTCCTCTCCTCCTTCTATATCCTCCTTAGAATCACCATTTCTCCAATAATTACGTGTCTGGCATCCTTTAAACTGAGATTTACAAGGACAAAGATCAGTGAGATGTTGACTGATGAAGGGCCAAACAGAGAATGATAATTGGTGCCAATTTCAGAACGTCCTTGACACTGCGCATGCGCAGTAAGGGCAAAGTATGGAGGTCCTTTAGGACATGATTTCTTTGGGTTTTAGATGCAAATTTTGGGGATTGGGGGGCAAAATTTGTGTTTGGCCCTGGATTTTTTAGAGTTAGCACCAGCTAAGTCTGGGTCATTGGTACAGTATAAAAATATAGAAATTTTGGCCGGGGCAAAAATTCTTGCCCCTCTCAGAACAGGTAAATATTGCCCATCAAACTTCTCTTGAACAAACTTGAGTCTACACCTCAAATGGAAGCTGCATACCAAATATCAAGTCTCTGCTACGGCTGGTTCGTGAGAAGATTTTTTAAAATTTTGTGCATTTTGGCCCCACCCCACTCCACAATACGAGCAGAAATCCAATTTGAAGAAAAACCCAAATGCCCCTATATAACTACTACTTACATGAAAGTTAATTAAAATGTTGCCAGTGGTTTAGGAGAAAGAGGCTCAAACACCATCTTCATGCAGGATGGCGGACGACGGACAGACAGATGAAGAGTGATAAGAAAAGCTCACCCTGACTTTCAGTCAGGTGAGCTAAAGACCCCAAAGCATATCGCATTCTTCTGAATGTTGACTTTAACACTAAACTGTTTAACCTGGGAATTCCAAGTAAATTTTCTGTTGCTGGATCACCGCATTAGCCCATACAGTGAAATATCAACAGAACAAATCTTTCAATGCCAACATGATTGTTTAACAACTAAATGTCTTCAATTTGTGCAAGCCTGCAAGAGCATTAAAGTGCTTTCACACTACATGAGACACAAGCATTGCGAGCAATTGAATAATTGCAAAATCTTCGCTTTTCTGTTCTTTTTGTGGTTTTGGAAAAGTTTGGAGACTCGAGCTTTGTCCAGCAGTTGGAATGTGATTAGTAAACTGATAGGGATGACAGAGATGAATGTGCGAGCTGAAACATAAAATCACTCATTATAATTTTGACGCAACAAATCATTGCATCAAACTTATTATTAACGATTTTGTATTTAAGACGGCACATTGGGCTCAGTCACGTTATTGGTTGTTTTTCTTGTTTAGTGTCCTAGAGCTAAATACACCTTATTAGTACCAAAACCTAAAATAGAACAACAATACTGATGATTTTATAATTATCGCATCGCCCGCAGCGTTCGTGTCGCATAGTGTGAAACTACTCTTACAATGAAGCCGGGCGTTGAAGAGTTGAAGTTTTGAAACAAAAATGCAGAGACACCTTTGATCCTGAATGAAATGAATCTGCAGAGATTAGATGTCATCCGACAGGAACAAAATGACAAAGATTTGTAGAGGGCCTCCCATAGACCATTTCTTCCAAGTTTGGTTCACATTAGCTCAGTTGTTCCAGAGAAGAAGATGAAAATGTGATTTCCCATGGCGTTTCTATGGTAACTATAAGCCGTAATTGCACCATGTTTGCAACCCGATCAACATTAAATGAGGATCGTTGATAGAGGGTGTCCCGGTCATCAATCATGTGAAGTTTCAAAACATTTGGCCTTGTAGCTTCAGAGAAGATTTTTGAAAATCCACAAATTAGAATCAAAGAATGCCTCTGGCAGTCATGTTTTTCATATCACGGGAACAAAATGAGCATCGTTTGTTAAGGACCTCCCATAGACCATTCCTGTCAAGTTTGGTTCACATTGGCTCATTAGTTCCAAAGAAGATAAAATGTGAAAAGTTTACGGATGATGGCAAACATCAAGTGTTGGCAATAGCTCATGGCATGGCCCTTTGGGCCAATTGAGCCAAAATTAACTAAAACTTGTTAAAAAGTTTGATTTCTATGAGAAATGAGAGAATCTGGTGAGAAGTGATTGTGTAAAATAGTTCTCTCAAAGTCGGTACACTATAAAAGAGAGTACATGTGTTAGTTTTCATCAGAGATTTGCAGATGAACTGTCAACAGTCAGCTTCAAAACTTGTTGGTATTAAAATTGCTGATAAATAGTAAGTTGATCGCAAATACTTTATTACCCAAAAGATCTCATGGAAAAATATCATGGAACCGACAAATGGTTTCCAGTCATTTTCCATTGATTTAAAACACAGAAACAAAAAGTAGTTAGGCCTAAAAAAATAAAAAATCTGTTTCTCAGGCCCTCCCGCATGGTTCTTTTGGCTGCCGCATGCTCTCTTTTTATAACTAATTTAAACTTAAAAAAAATAAAAATTAAATGGTTTATGTCTGATATTATACCCAAGTTAAAAAAATTGATGAATTTGTCCCTTGAGTGCATGAAGGCTTTGCAATGCTTTAGCATTGCAAAGCCTTCTTGCACTCAAGGGATGAAATACACCACCACCCATGCTATTCTGTAGATTATGAGGCCTAAAACTTAAACCAAGAACATGAACTTTTAATGGCAAAGAAGTAATTACTGAAATAAAAAAATAAAATGAAAAACCGCTCACCCGCATGCAATGTCACAAATAATGGCCTGAGAAACAGAAGATCTACTTTGTGTGGCCTTACCGTCAAATTTTTGAAAATTTGAAGATTGCAGAGTGAACATGCCGTCACTATTAGGGGACTGCCGGGAAAGAAGAGTGATTGCTCTCACTCACCATCACTCTCCTAAACATTTCACCAGGGGAGCAATTAATCACTGGCCTTCATGATGTTGTAGAAATTATGCCTAAACATCAAATTATATATTGCATTTCAATCACCTGTTACCCAAACCAACCCAACTAGAAGACTATACTTGCAAAACATCTCACATAAGTAAAATCTTTCATTTTTCCTAAAACATAGCTTATGACACCTCATTGGAATGAGCTCAAAGAATTCACCCTAATGAGGGATCATAAGCTACATTTTTAGATCAAAAATGAAAAGATAACAGAATTTGTATGGTCATTATTGTGTATAGTGCTGACCAGTTTGGGCTGTCATGTTAGGTAAGGGATTAAAAACCACTCTCCCTATTTTTTCACTCTCACAAAAATCAATATGAGGAGAGTGATTTATTTATATATTTTATTTATTTATTGTTGCTTAATGCCACATCAGCAGCTAAGGCTATATTGTGGCGAGAAAACTACAGAATCTACGAATGTCAGTAATATGAAATAATCAGAACAAAACTCAATGCCAAAGGTGGTCGGAACAGTAATGACTTAAGTTACAAAAAAATGACTATTTATAAATCAACCTGGTGATAATTAGACTTATGGAGTCTACGTTAAAAGAATAAAAAACAATTTTAAAGTTTATTAAAAAGGTGGGGGCGCGGTGGCGTTGCGGTAACCGGTTCTGGCCAGATCACCGAAATTAAGCAACGTCGAGCGTGGTTAGTAGTTGGATGGGTAACCATTTCAGCGACTGATTCGAGCTCCCATGTTGTGTCCTTGGGCAAAGCACTTAACCCCGATTGCCTACATGGGGGCACAATAACGCTGTGTACTAAGGCGTACTGCACGTCGATGGTGCGCATGTCTTCTACCAATCTAACCCTGCCTGTGCCGCGGTGCAGAGTTCATAGTTACGATGTTGGAGAGCTGACAGCTGCTCGTCGTTGCTCGGTGGTTCTCTCCGGGTACTCTGGCTTCTTCCACCCGTAAAACTGTCACGGTCACGATTAGCCATGGCCCATTGTGCATAAGTATGTGACCGTAAAACACTAATAAATAATAAATATTAAAAAGGTTGATTACCTTCAAAAATGAGAGAACTGTATGTGGCACATGTGATAAAATAGATCTTGTAGAGATCAAACCGTAAAGTACTGCCTTCTAACATAATTAAAATAAGTACAATGTAAAATAATGTTCTCCACTGACAACGCCTGCTGACAGGGAACATATTCTGGTTGCATATTACCCTCTCACAAAAAGGAATGTGTAAGTCGTGTATGACCAATATGACATCGAGTCAAAACTGCAAGATCCTTTGTACAAAGGTTACTAGACGGGTAGTGATCAGAAAGAGTTGGTCAGAAGCGATGGAGCTTGTTATTTGTCGCTCCATCCCAATCAGCCACAGAGATTTGATGTAATTATTAGTATGTGGTTATATCAGTGACAGTGAGAGGCTTGGTTAAAGCCAGTTTTTGCTGCACTGTCTGCTCTGGTGTTACCAACGATACCTACATATCCGGGTAACCAACAAAACATGATATCATATTGGTCAGACATGAGAGTTGTTTACTTCTCACAAAGTTACAAAATAAGAGGGTTCTTCAACTTGCATGGGTTGAGTAAAGCAAGTAAAGAGGAAAGAGAGTAAGAAAAATTAATTGACTTTTTTTCTTGTACATTCTCGATGTGCTCAAGAATGAGTTGTAAAGCTTTAAAACTTCAGCTGTGAAAATAGAACTTTGATTCGGTATTCTGATTGAGGTGATATGGTCATTAGTGACAATGGCAGATGATACTTTGTCACCATCTTTAGATTGATCTGTATAGATCCTTGTATAGGCCTAAAAAAAATTAAAAACCTGTTTCTCAGGCCCTCCCGCATGGTCCTTTTGGCTGCCACATTCTCTCTTTTTATAATCAATGTAAACTTTAAAAAAAGGAATACATCACCACCCATGTTATTTCTTAGATTATGTGGCCTGAAACATAAACCAAGAACATGAACTTTTGATGGCAAAGAAATAATTACAGAAATAGAAAATAAAATAAATGAAAGTGTCAATGACACTGTAGCTCAACTTGACAAACTTGAATCTGGTAAGTTATAAATGAAGTGGCAAAATTGAAGATCATTGGTACCAATATTATTTGATGAAATTTCAACATAACAGAATTGTGTGTGCACAACGTCGGAGTAATCCATGCATTTTTAAATGTAAACTGTAAGACTGGCTAAAGGAAGAATGTTGATACACAAATGCAGTATGTTCAGAGGTTATTGTAAATGGCAACTTTTTTCATAGAAATGAATGCTTATCAACAGCTCTTATCTAAAGTTCTTGCCTAATGAGCACACCAAGTTCAAAAACAATCCTATTATAAATGTGGCCTGTAGGCCATGTCAAAGAATGTTGATGCACAAATGCAATAAATTCAAAGATTGTTGCTAACAGCAAAAGTTTTTGATGGAATTGAAAAGAAAATCAATAGCTCCTAACTTTGTCACCCTGCATAAGCATACAAAGTTTCAAAACAACCTGATAATGAATGTGTCCTCTGAGGCATGCCAAAGGAAGGTGTTAATGCACAAATGCACTAAGTAGAAGGTCACTGCTTGTGGCAATGGGTTTTTTATGGAAATTCATAAATATACCCTGCAGAGAGTGCAAAAGGGATAAGTTGATGCACAAATGCGGTAAGTTCAAAGGTTGGTGATAACGACAATACATTTTTATGGAAATGACAAAAAGCAATAGCTCACATCTAGAGGTCACATGGAACACACATACCAAATTTCAAAGTGATCCGATCATAAATGTGCCCTGAAGGCTGTGTTAAAGGAAAATATTGAGGTCTGACTAAGTTCAAAGGTCAGCACATTTTTTGACAGAAATGGAAGAAAATTGACAGCTCCCATATAGATGTCACCCCACACAAGCTTACCAAGTTTGCAAGCAATCCAATCATAAATGTGCCCTGCAGGGTGTGTCAAAGGGAAATATTGATGCTAAACTGCACTAAGTTTTTACTAAGTTCATTGAAGGTCATTGCCAGTGGCAACATTTTTTGACAGAAATCGACGAAAATCGATAGGTCCCATCTAGAGGTAACCCCAAACAAGCATACCAGGTTTCAAAGCAATCCGATCATAAATGTGCCCTGTAGGGTGTGCCAAAGGGAAATATTGAGGCCTGACTAAACTAAGTTCTAAGAACGTTGACCGCAGCAATATTTTTTGATGGAAATGGAAGAAAATCGATAGCTCCCATCTAGAAGTCTCCCCAAACAAGCAGGCTAGGTTTCAAAGCAATCCGATCATAAATGTGCCCTGTAGGGTGTGTGAAAGGGAAATATTGAGGTCTGACTAAACTAAGTTCTAAGAACGTTGGCAGTGGCAATATTTTTCGACGGAAATGGAAGAAAATTGATAGCTCCCTTCTAGAGGTCACCCCAAACAATCATGCCAGGTTTCAAAGCAATCCAATCATAAATATGCCCTGTAGTGGGTGCCAAAGAGAAATATTGAGGTCTGATTAAACTAAGTTCTAAGAACGTTGGCCGCAACAACATTCTTTGACGGAAATTGAAGAAAATCGACAGCTCCCATCTAGAGGTCACCCCAAATAAGCATACCAAGTTTCAAATTGATCTGATCATAAATGCGGGCTGTGAGGTGTGCCAAAGGAAATTGTGGACGTATGTACTAACATACCAACATACCAACATACTAATGTACGTACGTACGTACGTATGCCGACGGACGATAAGTGATGGCAATAGCTCAGCTTGACTTTGTCAAGTTGAGCTGAAAACCACTTGTCCGCAAGCAATTTTACAAATAATGGCCTGAGAAACAGAAGATCTACTTTGTGTGGCTATATGTAATATACTTAATTTCAGCATATTTTTGTTTAAACTTCAAAGAATTTGTGTCAGACTTTTTGGTAGTTCTAGCAAGGTCCAAAATAACAGTTTTTTTTTGAATGCCATGGTGGAACATGTGACTTACGGTTCTCTTTTATCAAAATAGATTCAATCGATGCAGACTCCATATGGGGCTTAATTCGAATTACTAAAGAAGGAATTTGTTTGTCTTCCCGACAGTCACTGACTGTCTATTATTAATTTCAGAATCCAGAATAATTGCACACTATTGGATAACATAAAGCATTTGGCTGGAGATAAAAACATACTGACCATCCATCACTGATGGAGTAAACAATGTTACCTTTTTTCTCAGTTTCCCTCGAATGTGACAAAGCCGCTTTGTACCATCAAAACAATTTGCCTCTAGTCTACCATTTCCCAACATTTTAGTGACTTGTGCATATTCTGTGAACAGAAAATAAGACATTTAAGCTCAAAATTATTGCTGGCTTAGTATTACAAATAGGCTATAGATACAGGACCATCTATTAAGATTAGAATGAAAACATATTGTACATGCGTACAAAAGAGGGTAGAAAAAATCCTTTTCTCAATGTAAATTTTGTTTCAAGTTTCAAAAGTATGATTTAGACAATTCAAGGGGTCATAAAAACATTTTATCGGAAATATTGAAAAGCTTTAGATAAAATTTTGTTACAAAGTTTATGGGTTTGGGGCAGGACTGAAAATAAGCAGTCTGACATTTGCAGAATGAGGTCCCCAGAGGGTGAATTTGATGATGCTATCCCATACAGTGGGCCAATTTATCCTCTGGGTACCTCTTGCTGTTTAGTTTTGAGACCCTAATTCAGGTTGAGATTCACAGAGGGTAAATTAGTGATGCTACCCTGCTATGCAGGGTAGCATCACTAAGTTCACCCTCTGGGGACCTCATTTTGCAGATGACAGTCTACTTATTTTCTGGCTTGGTTTGAGGTAGAGACACGCGGTATTGGAATTTAGAGTGTGGTATTGGTTTTGCAATATTGAGAGGGGTATACTATGATATCAGTTCAGTATTCGATTTGACTGAGATTTGCTAATAGTACATGTATCAAAGGAGAATTCACACTAGGAAAATACAGAATAAGTTGTTCTTGTATCATTCTACCATAGCACTACAAATGCCACTGCAATGAGCTGAACACTGGCATTCTTTTGTCAACACAAATCATATGAATAGTACTTTTGTGGCTTGTTCCAAACACACCTTAACTTTTAAAAGCCATTACCAGGCTTTCGCAATCACAGAGCATGTGTCTTTCACATGAGACCATTAGGAGATCCTGCTGACAAAAGACAAAACACCTCGGCAGTGATTTCTATTCAAGTCATGGCTGCTTCAATAGGCAGCCAAGGGTTGACAAGAAATCACAGCTAATCAACTGGACATGTGCACGTTGTAGTCTAGCGATCATACTGTAAATAAACTAGAGCCTGTAATCGCTCACCTGGAACGACATATACAAATGTGATTTCCCATCAAGGTTTTCCATGGTAACAATGAGCTGCAATTGTGCCCATGTTAGCGACATTACATCAACATTACATGAGGATAATTGGCAGAAGGTGTCCCAGTCCTCAATCATGTGAAGTTTCAAAACATTTGACTTTGTAGTTTCAAAGGGGAAGATTTTTGCAAAATCCATCAATAGGATCAGAGAATGTCTCTGGTGGCCATATTTTCCAACCAATGGGAACAAAAACAGGATCGTTTGCTGCAAAGTTTGGTTCACATCAGCTCAGTAGTTCCAGAGAAGAAAATGAAAATATGATTTCCCATAGGGTTTCTATAGTAACTATAAGGCGCAATTGCAGCCTTGTTTGCAACACGGTCAACATTAAATGAGGATCGTTGGTAGAGGGGTCCCAGTGATCAACCATGTAAAGTTTCAAAACATTTGGCCCTGTGGTTTCAGAGGAGAAGATTTTTCAAAATCCACCAATCAGAATAAAAAAATGCTTCTAGCAGCCATGTTTTTCGATGCATGGTAACAAAATGGGGAGCTTTTGTAGAGGACCTGCCACAGACTATACCTGCCAGGTTTGGTTCATGTCAGCACAGTAGTTCCAGAGAAGATGAAAATGTGATTTCCCATAGGGTTTCTATAGTAACTATAAGTCACAATAGCAGCCATGTTTGCAACCCGATCAACATTATATGAGGATCGCTGGTAGAGGGTGTCACAGTCATCAACCATACAAAGTTTCAAAACATTTGGCCCTGTGGTTTCAGAGAAGATTTTTCAAAATCCACCAATCAGAATCAAAAAGTGCTTCTGGCAGCCATGTTTTTCGATGCATGGTAACAAAAATGAGCAGCATTTGTAGAATATTTCCCATAGACTATCCCTGGCAGGTTTGGTTCATGTTGGCTCAGTAGTTCCAGAGAAGAAGATGAAAATGTGATTTCCCAGAGGGTTTATATAGTAACTGTAAGCTGCAATTGCGGCCTTGTTTGTAACCCGATCAACATTAAATGAGGATAGTTGGTAGAAGGGGTCCCAGTCATCATTTATATGAAGTTTCAAAACATTTGACCTGGCGGTTTCAGAGAAGATTTTTGAAAATCCACCAACCAGAACCAAAGAATGTCTCTGGAAGCCATGTTTTTCATCCGACAGGAACAAAATGAGGATCGTTTGTAGAGGACCTCCCATAGACCATTCCTGCCAAGTTTGGTTCACACCGGCTCAGCAGTTACAGAGAAGATGAAAATGTGAAAAGTTTACGGACGCCGGACGACGACGGATGCCAAGAGATGAGAAAAGCTCACATGGCTTTTTAGGCCAGGTGAGCTAAAAATATTTGAAAATGCAATCGGTTTCAGTATTCAATGATTGGTTCAGTTCGTTAGGCATGTGAGGTAACAATGATTCCAGTGACCCAGTGCAGAAGGCAGTGCTGCTACGATCAGTCCAATAATTGACAAATCGACATCTCCATGGTAATGGTATCAGTTTGGTTTTTTGGTACATTGTCCATCTCTAGTTTGGGGCCCATTTGTTGGGTAAAGAGTTAACCCCCTCAAACAAAGTAATCAATATTGCACTTTTAGTTGATTGTGATTTTAGATCACATTCAGTGTATATGGCTGTGATAGTGATACTAGAACAAAAGCATAATGAATAATATTTTGAGGTTTCACTATGTTTCATGATGGCATTCATCCACAGGAGGCAACAAAGGTCTGCTGTAGTATTTAACTGGGCTTCAGGGCTTATATTTCATCTCAATTTGAGAGAATCCATTTGGAGGAAAGAATCCATACCTGCTATGAGTATCCCACGATCCCATGAGGACATCATGGTTGAAACCCTGCTGTAAACTGATAACACATGTTAACCCTTTACCCAAAACACGTTTTTAATTTTTAAAACATAAACTGAATTTGATACTTTTTGAAAAATAAAGAATATTTACAAATAGAACCTTATAAATATGGATGCCATATTTGTAAAATTTTATTGACAAAGGATCAGGATATTTCAGGTCGTGTGAGCCCTGTACTGGTTAATTTGCTGCTGCTATGTTGGGTAAAGGGTTGAATTGACTCAATTCTTTTCATGCGAATATCCTAGCAGAAATGCAATGCAGCAGGAATATACATGGATTCTTGCTGGTTTTGTTGCACGAATGCTTGCGTGAATTGATTCACGGCTTCTCTTCTAAAAACAAGCCCTGATGCTTTGTCAAGTGCCATGAATGATTACAAGAGATGGCAGTTAAAGAATGGAGATGTTGATCTAAGGGACATACTCTGATCACTGAAAATCAGAAGGATTTCAAATAAAACATACAAAATTTCAAGCACAAAAATAACTATGCATGTGAGGTAACAATGAGTCCAGTGCAGAAGGTAGGGCTGCTACGATCAGTCGGAAAATTGACCAATCGACAACGTATATGCTGTGGATGACAATTATTTTTATTTGCGGAGTCATCCACAAATTTGTATTATTTATTATTATTATTTATTGGTGTTTAAGGTCACATACTTATGCACAATGACTAATCGTGACCGTGACAGTTTTACGGGTGGAGGAAGCCGGAGTACCCGGAGAGAACCACCGAGCAACGACGAGCAGCTGTCAGCTCTCCAACATCGTAACTCTGAACTCTGCACCGCAGCACAGGCAGGGTTAGATTGGTTGAAGACATGCGCACCATCGACGTGCAGTACGCCTCAGTACACAGCGTCATCGTGCCCCCATGTAGGCAATCGGGGTGAAGTGTCTTGCCCAAGGACACAACGCGGTTGCCGCAGGTGGGATTCGAACCGAGGACCTCTCGGCTTGCAGCCTGCACCTCTACCAACTGAGCCACCGCGCCCCCACAAATTTGTATGACAGTGTGTGTGTACAGTACAGCCGCAGAGGACTGGTAACTTTCCACGGGTGGGTAATATTTCCAAACACTAATTATAGGAATAATCATCAAAAATGTAATTAATGAAGTGCACGGTACAACCCAGAGCTTCATTAATCAAAATTTTGTGGATGATGATTTTTATTACCTGGTAAATGCATGCGTGTATATCACTGTCTGCGTGTGGAATATGACCAATCCACGGCGACTGTACTGTATCACTATGCTGTCAGCAGAAACTCAGTTAACAGAGTTAATGCTGAAGGAAAACAATGCCAGTTTGACTATCCTGACACCAATAATATACATTAAATAGGCAGTTAATGTAGATACAACACTGTGGTAACAGATAACAGTGTTGTGTATCGTTTGACAGTCGGACATCATCATGTGCCAAGTCCTTTGACTTCTGGTGGATGACGATAGTCCAGTGCCCTGTCCACATGTTGCCAAAAAAAGTTAGACATTGAGCAGCGATGGGTTAAAAGAAACATACGTGACAGATCTGTTAGCAGTCAGTGAATAATTTGATTCAGAAATCAAAGCATCAAAATAATTCAAAAAGTTTTTCGTAATCCTTGATTGAATTCCAAGATTCAAAACACTTGGAGTCACGATAAAAAATATCAACATATTATATGCATCCATTCCTGTTTCAACTTGATACACTATCAGGAATATCAAGGGAGCTACTAGTAACAATAACTATGCAGATCAGCACATGCGATTAAATTAAGACATGATAGGTTACAACTCCTGTTAATTTGATAAAAAAATCTTTTAATACATTGCGAAATTACCCTAGGCTTGACAATCACCAATATCCCCTTGTTTAATCCAATCCTGTCAATTATCATCAGCTGTGAGTAGTGCAGAGGCAAAAGCCGAGGAAAAATAAAAAATATCATCATAGCTGTTAAGTGAACATTCAGGTTTGGTTTGGGTATTAAAGTATTACCTCAGTCTAAGACTCCGTATCGTTACAGTATTTTAATATCAGACATAGAGCAATGGCTCTTTCATGAATTAATAAACTTCACTTTTGTTAATCTTGGTCCTGTCCATCATTTTTTCATTTGCTGAACAATATATAGGCCTGGTATATATTCCAATTAATTGAATTCGAGTCGACATTAGTGCAACATATATAACCATTAAATGTGAGTAGACGAACTTCAGACAAATCTTTGTGTCAGCCAGACGAATCTGATTCCCAAACTTGAATTAGATCTGTGTTGGTTACAGATGTTGTATCATCACTGACTCGAATTAAATGAAAATGAACTGATAATGACATGCTAATCAGGAAAACACCAAATGTCGTGACATAATCTACAATTTTCAATAATGTTTGGAGTGGAATTGAATTCGAGGCAATGGTGATGCATCGTCTATAACCATTAACCAACATGGATCTAATTTGAATTTGGGAATTGTTTTTCTTCCTTGGTTTGGGGTGGGAGTAAGGAGTTGAGGCAGTGTGTTAATTGAATTCGACTAGACGATGGTGCATCTGTATATATCAAATGAAGATTTGACAGATTTCAGACAAATCTAATTCAACTGAATTCAAGTTGACAGTAGTGTGACGTATATAACTGGCCTTAGCATAAAAGTTTTCAGGGAAGAATACACTTGGAGTAATTATTTCAAAGCAATATAAAAGGTTTGGTTTGTGCCTGCATGGGGACTTAACTCATAAGGCCTCTTTCTGACTTTTACAACCTCAGAACAGGTGACTTTAACATGCCATAATGAGTAGGTCCTGCTGACAATAAACAAATTACATGGGCAGTGCTTTCTAGTCAAGTCTTGGCTGCCTGTTAAGGCAGCCAAGACTTGACTAGAGATCACTGTTAAGCCACTGGATCTGTACACGCTGTGGTCAGGTTTGAAGTCAGGACAAGTGTCCAGTCCGTAAGGGTTAATACTAGGGCTGGGCGATATTTCGATATACCGGTAAATACCAGTATTGAAATCGGTACCGGTTAAATATCGTCTATTTTTTGGCAATACCGGTATATCGTCTGTAACGATATTGGTTTGGGTCACATGATAATAAAATTTCAACATGTGTTTTTTTGTTAAATCGCACAGAAAGTTGCTTTGAAAATACAGGAAGTTTATCTTTCCTTATTTCGTGAACAAATGATAAACAGCGAGAGATGATGAGAGTAACGTTCTATCTCGTTTATCGTCACCGACATGCAAGCATTCATGGAGAAATTATGAAATAAAAATTTAATACTTGTTTGCTAAATTTGTTTGATTATTTTTAATTAGTGAATAATTAAAGTAGCACACATCACACAAATAGTTTGTTGTTACATGGAAAACACACCAGACTGTCACGCTGTAAAAACACGGTCACCTGCTGTTGGTCGCATTTGTTTGAACTGTAATCAGCAAGCCATACTTATCGCTTAATTCGTCGTCAGCAATCTGACACAAAAATGTTTCAAATCACACATATTCACAATTGCGAAATGTGCAACAATTTTTGTCAAATATGACAGAGGTGTGATGCCATCACTGGGAGAAAACATTGTCGGCTGGTGATTGACACATGCAGACTATCATGAAAGTGAAGGGTGATCACGTCTTGGAGGCGTGCTTAATATCAGCAGACCGACTGGCCTGACATGTGACAGATGACATTTGACATTGTCATCTGAGGAAGTTCACTGCTGAAAGATAGGAGAAGGGGAGGAGCTACTACTGGTTCTTTGTGAAACCAGGCCCTCGGAATCCCATCAACTGGATACCCGAAAAAGTTTTGTTTGCCACTGTTTTCATGAAGCCACACATACGCAATTAACACAATGTGACAATTGACTGGCGCAGTAATTAAACGCTTGTCAGTCAAGAGAGGCTGGCCATGTTTTTACAGGAATTAAATTGACAAAGACTAATTTACTTGTATCCCAGATTCAGATGAAAGCCAGTAAACCCATGATAATTTTATGGCTTATTTTCGTATTAAACAATAGGTTCAATAACTTTGTAGACATGGATTATTATGGTCTTCCATTCAAATCACTCATTTTCCAGAGCAGTAAGTGATACTTCTATCTTTTGCTCCAAAAATATATTTTTTATTCATGATATCCCTTGCACTTAATATGCGTTTCACACACTGCTGCACGATATACCGGTATATCGCGATATTTTTTCTGATATCGTTACCGGTATTCAGATTCCCATATCGCCCAGCCCTAGTTAATACTCACCTTGACCATCTTCTTTGAAAACCAATTCTCTCTTTTCATTTTCATTTTCATTTTTACCTCTTCTCCTATTTTTTCCTCCCTTACCTGAAAACAGTTAAATTCAGTTTAGTTTTTAGTTTAGTTAAATCCTTTGCCTAACAAGCAACAAAACCTGTGCTATTCACAAAATCGGTAATTCAAATTTTATTATTTGTTTCACATTTTACCTAAAAACATAGCTTATTACCCTTTAATGGAACAATCTAGTTGAGCTCATTCCAATGAGGGCAAATTGCAGGGGACCCAGACCGTTCCCCAAAGAGAGCAGAAGAATCCCTGTCTGGGTTAAATCCTGTGGCTCACTCGCTAGCATTCTGATTTTCATTAATAATAGACTAAAAGTCCTCTCTGTTCAGGTCAAGTGGTATGAGCGTTTTGAGTTGGAATATCCATCTCATTTCAGCAGTGCATCTTCTCTCCATATTTGTCAGGCCGTCTGGATCAGAGTTTAAAATTTGTATTAGCCTACATTCTACATTGTGGAGTTGGTGATTTTGTTGGTTGAAATGATAGGAGAGTGGTGTGTCTCTCTTAAGCCTGATGTCAGCTAGATGTTCTCTAATGCGAATGTGGAAATGGCATTTTGTTTCACCCACATATTGTTTACCACCACTCATATTTAAAACTGGCACAGCCACACACAACCAAAATTGGTATCGCCACACATATAAAGGTACTACCATACTATAAAACGGTACGGCCACATACGGTGAAGTCCAAATTTGAAATAGGTTAACTCAAGCACAATTCAGAGAATCAAGTATAGGTAATGTGTGGAGTGTTACTTAGGGATGTGCTCATACTGGGCAGCCACCCAGTGCAGTATCAACCAGTACTGAAGTTTACAACCCGGGACTCCAACCAGTTTCAAAGATTCCACTCAGCACATTTTTTCAGTGATTGCACTACCAGGATTCCCAAAATAATCTGCTTTGTTGAACTAATTACCAAGCCAGAAAATAAGCAGACTGTCATCTGCAAAATGAGGTCCCCAGAGGATGAATTTAGTGACGCTACCCTGCACAGCAGGGTAGCATCACTAAATTTACCTTCTGTAAACATCAATCTGAATCAGGGTCTCAAAACTAAACAGAAAGAGGTACCCAGAGGATAAATTGGCCCACTGTATGGGACAGCATCATCAAACTCACCTTCTGGGGACCTCATTCTGCAAATGTCAGACTGCTTATTTTTAGGCCTGCTAATTACATTCACAACCTGTCTGATAATGCTAATCCTTCCTTACTTACCGACAAAGTGTGCTGCTGGGGCTGCTTACATACATGTATCCCCCATTTTATTGAAACTTTAGAAAAAATTGTGAATGATCACCCCAGGTGTTAACAAGAGCACTGCCTAGCAGGACATTATACGCCGTTTGTATTTTTGAAGGGTTGGGGTAAGGATGGGGGTGAAGGTGAAAATTGTTCAGACCAACCCCATATTCGAACCTGTCCTGTATTTTGTTGTGATTAAACAACATACCAAGTTTGGAACCAATCGGAAAACAAATATTAAAAGTTATCATCCGGAAACCAAATATTTGATGCATTCTATGTCCAACAAAGATGTATAAAAAATCAGTCAGGCCATACTAAAGTTATAATCCGGAAAACACAAAATGCACAAATTCAAGAGGAATAACTCTGGAAAGGTACATGCGATTTTGGCCGAAAGTGAACTTGATCTGTGCTTTGTGGTCATAAACAAAATCTGAGAATTTTAAACAAATTAGTCAAGGCAAACTAAAGTTATCATCCGGAAACCACAAAATTCACAAATTTGCAATCATTCAAGGGGAATAACTATGGAACGGTACATGCGATTAAGGCCAAAGGTGAACTTGAGCTGTGCTTTGTGGTCAAAAACAAAATTTGAGAATTTGAAAAAAATCAGTCAAGGCAAACTAAAGTTATCATCCGGAAACCACAAAATCCACAAATTTGCAATCATTCAAGGAGAATAACTCTGGAAAGGTATATGTGATTGTGGTCAAAAGTGAACTTGAGCTGCATTTTGTCAAAAATAAAAAACTGAAAATACGAAATAAATCGGTCATGGCAAACTAAATTTATCGTCCGGAAACAAGAAGTTGGGCTAAATTCCCATAAATAAAGGGCCATAACTCTACTGCAAATGGGCCGCTAGAAATGGAAATCAAACCTATCCTGTATTTTGTCATACTAAATCCACATGCCAAATTTAACTCAGCTCAAACCATTACAACTAATGTTATCTTCTGGAACGAAATGTGTCCATGGCCGGACAGACAGACGGGTGGAGAGACCATTCACATAAGACATCCCGTTTTTCAAACGGGCGTATAAAAACAACATCTGAAAAATTTGGTGTCAATCTGTCAAGGCGTTCGGCTTTAAATGAACAGAAACCAATTTTTTTTCAAAAATTGTGTTTTCAAAGGGCCATAACTCTGCAGTGGATGGACTGAGAAACACCAATATCGAACTTGACCTGTATTTTATTGCTACAAACAACATCTGAAAGTTTGATGCCGAACCGTCAAGGCCTTCGACTTTAAATAAAGGAAAACCAATTTTTTTTCGAAAGATTGTGTTTTCAAAGGGCCATAACTCTGCAGGGGATGGACGGAGAAACACCAATATCGAACTTGACCTGTGTTTCATTGCTAAAAACAACATCTGAAAAATTTGGTGTCAATCCATCAAGGCGTTCAGCTTTAAATGAATGGAAACCAAATTGTTTACGGACAGACAGACGGACAGACTGTTAACATAATACGTCCCATTCTTATAAACAGGCGTATAAAAAGCAACAACTGAAATTTCCTTGCACTTGCCTCTTCACCCTTACTGTAGTTCTGCAAACTGAACGTAGTGGCTGGTCAGCCATTACGTTCAGCAGCTAGTTCACCTTGTTCAATCTTGAGATCATCACATGGCACTCATTTTAAAATAGGCACATCCCAGCTGGTTCTATCTTGGGGTTATCACATGGTACCCATTTCACAAGAAAAGCATTACAAAGCGATTCCAATCTCCCCCCCCCACCCCCCACCCCTCCCCCCAAACATATATAGCAACAAGAATTGAAATGACATTGGTGCGAGGGATAAAAATGGGCACATCACTCTTACTTGCAGATACATTACCAGTTATACAGAACTTTGGCAGGGAACACAGCCTCATGCACCCTGTCAGAATATTATGTACCTTGAGCCTGAGTACATGACGCTGTGTACCCTGCCAAAGAAGGTTAGACCTGTATAACAAATTTATTAGACTGGAAAGCTATAGTAATATGTTGCTACAAAATTAAGCCATAAGATTTGTGTGTAGACTCAAACATTGAGTTGAGGCAGTGTGTTAATTGAATTCGACTAGGCGGTAGTGCATCCGTATATCAAATGAGGATTTTATGGATTTCAGACAAATCTTAATTCAATTGAATTCAAGTCGACAGTAGTGTGACATATACAACAGGCCTTAGCATACAAGTTTTCAGGTTTTCTAGTCAAAGCCATCTTCCTTCCTAGCATCAAAGTGGGAATAATCAAGTACATTTCGTCACGTCTTTCTTTTGTATACTATCAAAGATGGTACCTGTGTTTTTGTCATTCAAATATTCAAGAAACATTTCAGCTGCTGAGTTATAATTATTTCTGTGTTAGTTAGCACTAATGTGACGAAAGTAATGTCAAACAAGTGTTCACCCGATTACAAATAAAAGTGTCAATGACACTGTATCTCAACTTTTGTAAGACATGTACATGTATAGTATGTGACACAGCAATGACACACATCTTGGTAATGACGTGATAACAAAGGTACAGTACATAGAGAGTGTATTCTCACTATATCACCCGCCGAGTGATAATTCCACCCAAGCAATAATTGCAAATTTGTTACAAAGCATAACAAATAGAAGCAAAGTTCTATCCAATCGACCTCCAGGTCAAACCTGGAGGTCCATTGGCTGGAACAATGCTTGTGTTTTTTGGCCATATGTACGGAATTTGAAAGTGATGCATTGGGTGATACCTCCACTCGGCAGGTGATTTAGTGAGAAGACACTCTCCATGTACTGTACATGTAAAGTATTGTAAAGGTCTGTACATAAATACTAAGCGTAGCCTGTAACAAATGTACAGGTAAAATATTGTTAGATGCTAAACTAGAAAAGAAATCTCCATGGGATTAATGTTACAATGGGGATCCTTGTATGGTGCACCATAAGCCAAATGTTAGCAATCGCTTTGGATGGTTTGATTCAAACCCTTCTAAGGTTGATTCATACTAATTAATAAATATTTGTCCAGTCCTTCTCAAAATATAGGTATTTGATTTTTTTATCTTTAGCTCATAGGGTTCCCACGGGTGAGGAGGTTTTATTTTTCTCATTGGAAAAAGAAAATGGGTTGTGTTGATAATGTTTACCCTCCCCAAACACCAAATATTAACACAGGAACTTGGCTTCAACACATTTGAATATACACATCATACAAAAATTTATTCAAATCAGAACTTTCATATAGAAGTTCTGTACAATAAACTGAAAGCACCTATTTTCGGCACAAAATGGCCAAAAGTGGCCATCTTGAATTTGGACCACAACCCAAAACAACTGTTCTCGTCTAACGGTGATAACAAAGGTACCCAAGCAGTTTCATACAGATTGGTTGATACATACAGCCTGTAGCCAGAGCTGTGTTGACGGATGGACAGATGTCCAGATGGACAACAGGCCATGACAAAACCCCAAATTTGACTACATCAAAGTTGAGCTAAAAATAAACTCATCAACTCCTTCCAAAGGAAAAGTCATCAATAAATATAAAAGTTCTGTACAAAAAGAACTGATTACATCTAATTTCGGCACAAAATGGCCAACGGTAGCCATCTTGTATTTTGGACCGAACTGAAAAACACTTGTTCTTGTCCCATGGTGACAGCAAAGGTACCTAAGAAGTTTTGTGAAGATCAGTTCTAGCAAGAGCCGTATTGAATGTGCACTTACTGTGTATAAGTACTACTGAATAAATCAAAGTTTGTCTAACTGGCCGCCGCCGGCCATCTTTAAATTTCGGACCGCACCCAAAAATACTCGTTCTTGTCCCAAGGTGATAACAAAGGTACCCAAGAATTTGCGTGAAGATCAGTTCATAAATACAGCCTCTAGCCCGAGTCGTATTAATATGTGTACTACCTGCGTATAAGTAGCACTGAATAAATCAAAGTTCATCTGCATGTAATTTGCATAATTTATGCAGGAGAAAAAAACCTGTATTATATGTGATGTATTCTATGTTACTAAACGTTCATACAAAAATTTATTCAAATCAGAGCCTACAAATAGAAGTGTTCTGTACAAAAAAGTGATTGCACCAAATTTTGGTATAAAATGGCCGTCGACAACCATCTTGAATTTTGGACTGCACCCAAAAACACTCGCTCTCGTCCCAAGGTGATAACAAAGGCACCCCAGATGTGTCGTGAACAGCGGTTCATAAATATAGCCTCTAGCCAGAGCCGTATTGAAATGTGCACTCACTATGTATAAGTCGCACTGAACAAATCAAAGTTTGTCTAATTGGCCACCTGTGGCCATCTTGAAATTTTGGACCACACCCCAAAACACCTGTTCTCGTCCCAAGGTGGTAACAAAGGTACCCAAGAAGTTTTGTTAAGATCGGTTCATAAATACAGCCTCTAGCCCGAGTCGTATTGACATGTGTACTAACTGTGTATAAGTAGCACTGAATAAATCAAAGTACATCTAATTTGCATAATTTATACACGAGAAAAAAACCTGTATTATATGTGATGTATTTACTAAACATTCATACATAAATTTATTCAAATCAGAACCTTCATACAGAAGTTCTGTACAAAAAACTTACTGCAATCTAATTTCGGTATAAAATGGCCGTCGGCAGCCATCTTGAATTTCAGATCGCACCCAAAAGCACTCATCATCCCAAGGTGATAACAAAAGTACCCAAGAAGTTTTGTGAAGATCGGTTCATAAATACAGCCTCTAGCCCGAGCCGTATTGTCTTGTGTACTTACTGTGTATAAGCAGCACTGAATAAATCCAAGTTCATCAAATTTGCATAATTTCTGCACGAGAAAAAAACCTATATGTGATGTATTCCATGTTACTAAACATTCATTCACAAATTTATTCAAATCAGAACCTTCATATAGAAGTTCTGTACAAAAAACTGATTGTACCTAATTTTGGTACAAAATGGCTGCTGGCAGCCTTCTTAAATTTCGGACTGCACCCAAAAACACTCGTTCTCGTCCCAAGGTGATAACAAAGGTACCCCAAGAAGTTTCGTGAAGATCGGTTCATAAATACAGCCTCTAGCCTGAGCCATATTGACAGGTGCACTTACTGTGTGTAAGTAGCACTGAATAAATCCAAGTTCATCTAATTTACATAATTTCTGCACGAGAAAAAAACCTGTATTATATGTGAAGTATTCCATACTCCTAAACATTCATTAAAAAATTTATTCAAATCACACTTGCAGAAATGAGTATAAGTTTTTCTCAGAAAGCTTAGAAATCCTTGGAAATCCAAGGATATCTGCACTTTGTCCTAGCTTTGTTTAATAAATAAATTTGTATTTCTCAGGTTCAAGAAATGAATTCAATGAAAGCTGGGAATAGTTGGGATAAGCATGGATTTCAAAACAGTGAAAAGTCCAAGCTTTCATAAAAGTTGAGGAAAGCTCAGACTTTAGTTTTAGAATCATACAAAGCTGGGAATAGTTGGTACAAGCTCAGTCTGATACAGTAGTAGGTTTTTTAAAGTCTCAGCTTTGCAACAAAGTTAGGAAAATCTCAGACTTTAGTTTTAGAATAACACAAAGCTAGTACTTTGCTAAGTCTGAGCTTTGAGAAAAAGTTGAGAAAAGTTCAGACATTAGTTGTTGGTAAGGATAGTAGAATTTGTTAAAAGTCTGCCCTCACATTACACTACAGCTGGCAGTGTTTCTGCAGTGGTACAGCAGTGCATCTGCAGAAGCACTTCATCCAAGATATAATGTAGTACATCTCAAGGGGAACAGAGTGCAACGTCACAAGTATCCCCCACCAAGGGTTTCCAAGTTGAAAAAAGCAGAAAGGGGCCCATAACTCTGGAAGAAGAAAAAACCTGTTACTTGTGTATATCCTGTTGGTCTATCAGCATGTTGGTCAATCAGCATACCAAATTTAAATCCAACATCCACTGACTGAGATATGAAGGCCCAAAGTTGTTAAAGATGGACAAACCCTATTTCTATATCCCCTGCAAACTTCATTTTGGTGGGGGATAAAAAGGTTTTTTGAGTAAAATCATTTGAACCTAAACAAACCCATTTTAAAAAAAAACAAAAAAGGAAAAAAACACAACAAAAACCAAGTAACGCTATAACGTGATGTAATTTTAAGAAGAGCATACCATATGCACCATCCTCTCCTAAGAAGAACATATTTTCAATGCTAGGCATACACCTATGATGAGTTTATTGTCTTTGTTTTACAGTAGGGAAAAATCCAACCCACTTGAAATTGTGAGATTTGTGTACACCTGTTACCAATAGTTTGTGTCAATCAGACAATCAAAATGGAAGATATGAAAGTATTGTCTTTGTTTTACAGCAAGAATCCCCCAACCCTCCAAGGTAGTTGTGAAGGCCACAAACATCTGTTATTGAAGTCTAGTGACAATTGGACCATTCACATAATATCTATAGAATGAAGACATAATGTCACATGTTGGGAGGTGATTTGCATCGGAAAGACACTCCCTCAATCACAATAGTAATGTCCACATACACCCATGGGCTAAGTTTGGTGATGATTGGACTATCCAGAGGGAGAAGATGTTGAACAAATTCACCCACAAACAAACCATTTTCAAACAAGCCAAACTGACAAAAAATGGGTATTTTGTACACTCTACGGGCCATAAATCATGGAAAAACTATATGGAGAACAAAATGACACGTTTCTGAAAAGAGCTCATCTCATTGAACACCTGTATGAACATTCATCAATATCCAAGTACTAATCTTCAAGTTATGACCTGAACTGACATTGGAGAGGCAAATTCAGGAAATTATCAATGCCAAAACAGGAGATAACTCTAGAAAGTGAAATGCTAGGAACATCATTAGAGACTTGTTTGAAAGCCTTTCCCATAAGTAAGCCTCCTGCCAAATTCCATTGATATTTGACAACCCAAACCTGAGACACATGACAAACAGATAAACAAGAGCAATGCAAAGCATGGCATATGCCCCCTAGTGGAGTCATGAATGGGTAGGTAAGTTTCTCGGGTGCATAACCAAAATTAAAGGAAAGCTTCCTCTTGACACCGACAATGAATCACAAAAAAATAAGAGGCTCTAAACAGCCTGTAATCGCTCACCTGGCAGAACAGAAGATGAAAATTTGATTTCACATAGGATTTCTATGGTAACTATAAGCCACAATCATGGCCATGTTTGCAACCTGATAAACATTACATGAGGATCATTGGTAAAAGGTGTCCCAGTCATCAAGCATTTGAAGTTTCAAAACATTTGGCCTTGTAGTTTCAGAGAAGATTTTTAAACATTGACCCAGGGACCAGCCGTGAGGGCGGCTAGGGCGATTATGTCGCCCTTCTAAGACCAAAGTCGCCTAGAAAAAAGTTGGGGCGATTACAAGTCGCCCTCTAAAAAATGGCCAAAATGAGGAAAGGCTGAACTGTGTGATCCGAGGTTTACATAAAAACGATTATTTTCAAGAATCGAATGTGCTTGAGGGTGATGAATGGGCATTTTCTTTCGTCAAATAAGCGACCATTTATTTGAAATCACACGACAATCAATTGTCCATTGTCGCTTTTGGCTGATTTTTTATTTCTATTTTGTTCTGTTTCAGTCGGAACTTCAAGTGTCGAAACGAAAATAGGTGACTTACACGATTCAAGAAAATAACCCAATTTGAAAGTAGGTTACCTCGCTTAGGACGCTGAAAATGTACACTCAACGGACATATTTTCTAACATTGTATTTTTATTTCATTTTGCTGACGACTGTTAACTGTTGGGCCGTCTATTCCAAGAAGAACACGAATGGAATTGAAACACATGTAAAAAAAAGTTTTGGTGATGACAAGAAAAGCTTTGTATAGGGCACAAGTCTGCATGTGAAGGATCTTGAAAAATGGGGTCTTCATAAACACCGGAATGACACAAATGAGGTGGAATGACACTGGAATACCTTAAAAATGATGAGAAATGACATTTATTTTACAAAATACTCGACCCAGAATGTATTTTGTTTATTAACTATGAAAGTACCTTCCAAGCAACCTTCTTACATCTGGTCCTGTTCACACTTTCGGACTTAGAAAATTATTAGCTTAGTAGACTTTGGTGAAAGGCAACCACAGGAGGGTGCTGGGGGGATTGGCCCGAAGAAGAAGGGAGGGGCATGAAGGAGAAGGTAGCAGAGGGGGATTTTCAGTCAATAATTACTTTGTGATTTTTTAACCTGGCATAGATGCACCATAGACAACTGGACCTGGATTAATCTGACGTTGATGGAGGACCACAAGCTGAAAATATGAAGAGGCAGCATGGGGTGGTACATAAATAATCTTCATTTTCCACACTTGTCTCCCTATTTGTTCTGGAGGGAGACATGAAGTCTCCCTAAAATTCCCCCCTAGGCTGGTCCCTGCATTGACCAATCAGAATCAAAGGGTGCCTCTGGCAGCCATGTTTTCATGCAACAGGAACAAAATGAGAAACAGTTGCAGAGAACCTCCCATAGACCATTGCTACCAAGGTTGGTTCACATCGGCTCAGTAGTTCCAGAGAAGATGATGAAAATGTGATTTCCCATGGGGCTTCTACAGGAACTATAAGCCGCAATTGCAGTAATGTTAGCACCCAGATCAACATTAAATGAGGATCGTTGGTAGAGGGTGTCCCAGTCATCAATCACGTGAAGTTTCAAAACATTTGGCCTTGTGGTTCCAGGGGAGATTTTTCAATATCCACCAATCAGAATCAAAGAATGCCTCTGGGGTGCATGTTTTCCATACGGCGGGAACATAATGAGGATCGTTTGTAGAGTACCTCTCATAGACCATTCCTGCCAAGTTTGGTTCACATCGGCTCAGCAGTTCCTGAGCAGAAAATGAAAATGTTATTTCCCATAGGGTTTCTACAGTAACTATAAGCTGCAATTGCAACCATGTTTGTTACCTGATTAACATTACAGTACATGGAGACTGGATTGTAACTAAATCACCTGTGGAGTGGAGTTATCACCCGAGCTATAACTTTTAAATTCTGTACATTTCGACAAAAACACAAGCAATGTTTCAGCCAATGGACCTCCGGGTTTAACCCGGAGGTCCATTTGCGGAAACTTTGCTTGTGCTGGTTATGCTTTGCAACAAATTTGCAATTATTGCCTGGGTGGAATATCCACTCTGCGAGTGATTTAGTGATAATGCACTCTCCACGTTCTGTAAATTAGGATTGTTGGTGAACTGTGTCCCAGTCATCAACCATGCAAAGTTTCAAAACATTTGGCACTGTGGTTTCAGAGGAGAAGATTTTTCAAAATCCTCCAATCAGAATCAAAGAATGCCTCTGATGACCATGTTTTTTGATGCACAGTAACAGAATGAGGAGCATTTGTAGAGGACCTCCCATAGACTATCCATCCCAGGTTTGGTTCACATCAGCTCAGTAGTTCCAGAGAAGATGAAAATGTGATTTCCCATAGGGTTTCTATAGTAACTATAAGCCGCAATTGCAGGCATGTTTGCAACCCAATCAACAATAAATGAGGATCGTTGGTAGAGGCAATCCCAGTCATCATTTATGTTAAGTCTCAAAACATTTGTCCTTGCAGTTTCAGAGAAGAGTTTTGAAAAACCACCAACCAGAAACCAAGAATGCCTCTGGCGGCCATGTTTTTCATCCGACGGGAACAAAATGAGGAGTTTTTGTAAAGGACCTCCCATAGACCATTCCTTCCAAGTTTGATTCACACCAGTTCAGCGGTTCCAGATAAGAAGATTAAAATGTGAAAAGTTTACGGACGATGACGGATGTCAAGTGATAGCAAAAACTCACATGGCCTTTTAGGCCAGGTGAGATAAAAACTGGTTGTTTCTGAAAGCACCCATGTTGTACTGATTACATTATAGAATTTCATCAAAATCCGAGCACACTGATCTTCAAAATGACCTGAACGGACATTGGATGAATGAACAGACTGACGGATGAACACACACGCACACACTGGCAGATGCAATTCTTTTAAAGTAGTGGATGTAAGGATCCAATGCAAGACCTGCATAATACAGAACGCCAATTAAAAACAATAATAGTTCAGTTTTTGCACAACGGTGCCTTGAATCAGTATTTTCTTGTTCCTCTTGAAATGGTACTCTCGAAGCAGTGTGGTGAATAACAATTATACTGATCCGCATTTAATCAGGACACACATTTCAACATATGCATTCCAAGAATGTTTAACAAGTTTGTTTGGTGATACAATAATTTATTTGAATCACTTTGACTCACAAATAATGTGAAATTACCCAAGAAACAAGAGGCCCCACGAGGTCTGAAGCGCTCATCTTGAACAGAACACAATATAAACAGAGTCCAAGAATGAGTCTATATTAAGCAAGCCATCTCCATAGGCTACACTGTCAATCCTTGAGTCCCTCAGGAGTGACAAAAATAATCTGGGCATCATGCTTTTTCTTCAGTTGATCATAAAGTAAAATGTAGAGCTCCCCTATGAAGCCACTTGATACAACCTATGTGGATTAATCTTAGTACCTCTAGAGGGTACTGAATACAAAATTTTTAATTCTTCTGCAAAATGGCCAATTCCGGCTCCCATAGAGAGCCCAAATATTAACCCAGACTCTTGATTTGAACACAGTTAAATCTGACTTCCCTAGAGATGTTGTGTACCGAATATGAAAGCATTCTGACTGTTGTATCTGAAGAAGAGAAATTGTAAAGAAAATTTCTTTGAATTGCACTAAGTTCAAATTTGGGCTACCACAGCGAGCCCAAATATTAACCTATGGATCCAATTTGAACAAACTTGAATCTGACCCCCCTAGAGATGTATACCAAATGTGAAAGCATTCTGACAAGTAAATCTGAAGAAGATTATTGAAGAAATTCCCTCATATTGTACTAAGTTAAATTTCATGTTCCCACATGGAGCCCAAATATTAACCTGGGCACTCAAATTGAAAAACCTGGAATCTGACCCCCCCTAGAGATGTTGTATACCAAATATAAAAGCATTCCGACTGGTGGATCTGAAGAAGAAGATTTTTAAAGAAATTTCCTCATATTGCACTAAGTAAAAATTTGGGCTACCATAGTGAGCCCAAATATATACCTAGGGATCTGAACAGAACACCCTAACATAACCGATGGCAATTTTTTCTACCCTTCAATTCTACTGGTCCTAATAACCAAATAACAGCTCTCTGTTCCGTGGGGTTTGGGAAATATGGGCGTTTGAAAATATTTCTATTTTTAGCTCCCAGGGTTCCCATGGGGATGCGGGAATTTTTTTTTTTTGCATGGGTCAAGTACTTATGATCCAATACTACCACAAACCAAAATTTGGTTCATACCGGACCATCGGTTCAGAAAATAGAAATTTTGGGCGGGGCCAAAAATCTTACCCCTCCTATTACAAAGCCAAATATTACTTCACGAACTTCGTTCGAACAAACTTGATTCTACACCTCATATGGAAGCTCCATAGCAAATATCAAGTCATTGTACACACTGGTTCTTAAAAAGATTTTAAAAATATATTGGAGCATTTTCCCCCACTCCCTCCCTATGGGGCCGGGCATGTTGAGTTGAACAAAAATGAAATGCCCCTTTGGGACCATCACTCACACAAACTTTCACTTGAATTGGCCCAGTGGCTTTGGAGGAGAAGACCAAAACATGGTGTTGACGGACGACGGACGGAGAGCGATGAGATTAGCTCAGCTTCACTTTGTCAAGATGACCTAAAAAAATAGGCTACTAGAAGGCTTACCACTTTACGTCACGCGCGACGAATTCAAAAATGGAATAACTCAGAAAGCAGATAGTTGCTTCCGAAAGTAACTCGATGTTTTGCTTCAACTGAAAAAGAAATACATATACTGTTATTTCTGCTTCATGGTTTGGGGCTATACAAACAGGTGGGTACAAAAAAATCTTACCTACTCATTGATGGTTGAACCTCCAAAACAAACTTTGACTCGAGTCGAGTGCAAGGGGATACGAACGTTTCGTCCGGTAGCCAAATCGCCTGCTTGCAATTTTACTCGAATCATCCGCTTGTATTTTTCCCAAATTGTATGCCAAGTGTTTGAAAATCATCAAAACATGGGGTGGAAAATACTTTGATGATATTTATTTAGTATCAATTAGCATAAGATAATAAATAGCAGAGCATTTTTTTAAAAAAATGTACAACATAGCACATTTTTCCAAATGTTTTCGACAAATTCTTTCAAGTGGTAACAGGACGAAACGGCCCAGATTGATCTTGGTCAAAACGGCCCAGATTGTGAGATGGAACGGCCCTCGTTTCGCGACAGAATGGCCCTCATTGAAAAATTTATTTCTTATGCCCATATTATTTTTTTTTCACAAATTTATTTTGATTTAGAAAAAAGAATTTATTATTTTATCATTACAATGGGTTCGGAGTTGTGCCAGCACAGATTTTGCCGTGAATTATTCGTAAACTGAATAATTCACGAAACCGGTTCACACCACGAGGACCTACTATTATAGCAGGACTTGTCTTGAGTGACCCATTGGAACCACCTTTAAAATTTTTGTGAAAATGTTTAATTCACCCCCTTCCATCCTTTTGAAAATGTAACATTGTCAAAAAAAAAGATAACAAGTGTTTGACCACCGAGGTGGTATAAGTGTGTGTGGGGGGGGCTGTTTTGGTAAAACAAGAGGCCCCACGTGGCCTTAATCGCTCACCTGACAAAGTGACTCTAAGAAGTATTTTAGGTCACCTTCACCATGTCATGCCTCATCAACATTAACTGGTTGAGTGATAGATTTTGTTTGAAGTTCAACATTTGTTACCTAAAATTAGTTTTAGGCCAATCTCCAATGATTTTTAATAAAGCAAATTTATCTCTGCAGACAAACTGGTTTACCATGAAGCACAAACAAGGAATGTGAAGAGATAGCCTTGGACATCTCTCCCCAACTGTGGATATCTTCCATGTGCTACATGTATATATTTGCATGCAAGAAAACAAAAATTTTCACAAATTTTCCAAAATATTAGTTTTTTTTATCATCATTGGAACAAGCTCAAACAGCTTATTCCAATAGGGGTATGGGATGATCAGGTATATTTTTGAGACAGAAATGTGAATATATAAATAATGGTGTTTTTTTGTGAATGATGCTGGAGAATTTTGCGTAAAGATATGGTAAATGGTTTGTTCTAGATACAGAATGATGCAAAAGTATTTAAATTTGATTAGGCAAGTTGTTCCTATAATGCATTTAAAAATTGAAGTAACTGTTTTTTTGCTGACAAACTTTTAGATGTGTGTGTGTCTGTGTTTGTGTGTGTGTGTGTGTTTGTGTGTGTGTGTGTGTGTGGGGGGGGGGGGGGGGGGGTAAGAGTGTTCTTGCAAACAAAATTCCTGAATAAATGGAAAATTTTATTTTTTGTGTGAAAGACATAGTGCGTGAATGTTGATTGGAACAAGCTTAGAGAGCTCATTTTAATGTGAAGTCATAAAGCTGTGTTTTACGTACGAAATTCTGGAATAACTAAAAAAATTGCTTTTTTAACTCAAAAAGCATGGTGTGCGACCTCTCATTGGAATGAGCTCAAAAAGCTCATTCCAATGGGGTATTTACAAGCGATAAGTACATGTATGTTTAAGAGACAAAAATTAAAATTTGAATAGCGATTTTTGCGAAGAATGCTGACAAGTTTTGGCAGTTATGCTGGTAAAAAGGTAAGATATGCAAAGTGGTTGTTTTTAGAGGCGACATTTAATTAAGGGGAATTAACCCTTGATTACTGAGGTAACTTCTAAAAGTACTGAAATTTCATGAAGCAATGTGAATAACAGACAACAGTTGCCTAAAAATTTCATGAATAACTAAAATTTTTATTCCTTTGTCTCGAAAACATGGCATATGACCTTTGTTGGAATGAGCTGAATGCGTGTGTTCCAATGAGGGGGTCATAAAATTTGAACGGAGATTTGTGTGAATAATGCATTAGTACTGCTAGATTTGGGTAAACGGTTCACCCTGGATACCACCCCTTCTATAGTAGATCTTTTCTGCAAATTTTGTCTAAGATTCTATCAACTTTACAAATAAATACGTTCATGAATCACAATCAGATCCACCCCACAATGTTGCATACCAAATATCAAAAGATTCTGCCTGCTGGATCTGGAGAAGAAGATTTTTTAAGAAATATGCCTGAAATGCACTAAGTTAAAATTTGGGCTCCTATACGGAGCTCAAATATAAACCCAGGGGGCTGATTTGAACAAACTTGAATCAGATCCACCCCACAATGTTGCTTACCAAATATGAAAAGATTCTGAAGCTGGATCTGGAGAAGAAGATTTTTTAAGAAATTTGCCTGAAATGCACTAAGTTCGAATTCGAGCTTCTATAGTGAGCCCAAATATGAAACTAGGAAGCCGATTTGAACAAACTTGAATCAGATCCACCCCACAATGTTGCATACCAAATATCAAAAGATTCTGCCTGCTGGATCTGGAGAAGAAGATTTTTTAATAAATTTGCCCGAAATGCACTAAGTGCGAATTCGGGCTTCTATATTAAGCCCAAATATGAATCCAGGGGGCCGATTTGAACAAACTTGAATCAGATCCACCCCGCAATGTCGCATACCAAATATCAAAAGATTCTGCCTGCTGGATCTGGAGAAGATGATTTTTTAAGAAATTTGCCTGAAATGCACTAAGTTCGAATTCGAGCTTCTATAGTGAGCCCAAATATGAATCTAGGAAGCCGATTTGAACAAACTTGAATCAGATCCACCCCACAATGTTGCATACCAAATATCAAAAGATTCTGCCTGCTGGATCTGGAGAAGAAGATTTTTTAAGAAATTTGCCCGAAATGCACTAAGTTTGAATTCGAGCTTCTATAGTGAGCCCAAATATGAATCCAGGGGGCCGATTTGAACAAACTTGAATCAGATCCACCCCGCAATGTTGCATACCAAATATCAAAAGATTCTGCCTGCTGGATCTGGAGAAGATAATTTTTTAAGAAATTTGCCTGAAATGCACTACGTTCGAATTCGAGCTTCTATAGTAAGCTCAAATATGAATCTAGGGAGCCGATTTAAACAAATTTGCATCAGATCCATCCCACAATGTTGCATACCAAATATCAAAAGATTCTGCCTGCTGGATCTGGAGAAGAAAATTTTTTAAGAAATTTGCCTGAAATGCACTAAGTTTGAATTCGAGCTTCTATAGTGAGCCCAAATATGAATCTAGGAAGCCGATTTGAACAAACTTGTATCAGATCCACCCCACAATGTTGCATACCAAATATCAAAAGATTCTGCCTGCTGGATCTGGAGAAGAAGATTTTTTAATAAATTTGCTTGAAATGCACTAAGTTCAAATTTGGGCTCCTATACTGAGCCCAAATATAAACCCAGGGGGCCGATTTGAACAAAATTGAATCAGATCCACCCCGCAATGTTGCTTACCAAATATGAAAAGATTCTGCCTGCTGGATCTGGAGAAGAAGATTTTTTAAGAAATTTGCATGAAATGCACTAAGTTCAAATTCGAGCTTCTATAGTGAGCCCAAATATGAATCTAGAAAGCCGATTTGAACAAACTTGAATCAGATCCACCCCACAATGTTGCAAACCAAATATCAAAAGATTCTGCCTGCTGGATCTGGAGAAGAAGATTTTTTAAGAAATTTGCCCGAAATGCACTAAGTTTGAATTCGAGCTTCTATAGTGAGCCCAAATATGAATCCAGGGGGCCGATTTGAACAAACTTGAATCAGATCCACCCCGCAATGTTGCATACCAAATATCAAAAGATTCTGCCTGCTGGATCTGGAGAAGATAATTTTTTAAGAAATTTGCCTGAAATGCACTACGTTCGAATTCGAGCTTCTATAGTAAGCTCAAATATGAATCTAGGGAGCCGATTTAAACAAATTTGCATCAGATCCATCCCACAATGTTGCATACCAAATATCAAAAGATTCTGCCTGCTGGATCTGGAGAAGAAAATTTTTTAAGAAATTTGCCTGAAATGCACTAAGTTTGAATTCGAGCTTCTATAGTGAGCCCAAATATGAATCTAGGAAGCCGATTTGAACAAACTTGAATCAGATCCACCCCACAATGTTGCATACCAAATATCAAAAGATTCTGCCTGCTGGATCTGGAGAAGAAGATTTTTTAATAAATTTGCCTGAAATGCACTAAGTTCGAATTCAGGCTTCTATAGTAAGCCCAAATAGGTATCCAGGGGGCCGATTTGAACAAACTTGAATCAGATCTACCCCGCAACATTGCATACCAAATATCAAAAGATTCTGCCTGCTGGATCTGGAGAAGAAGATTTTTGAAGAAATTTGCCTGAAATGCACTAAATTCGAATTCAAGCTCCTATAGTGAGCCCAAATATGAATCTAGGGAGCCGATTTGAACAAACTTGAATCAGATCCACCCTACAATGTTGCATACCAAATATCAAAAGATTCTGCCTGCTGGATCTGGAGAAGAAGATTTTCAAAGAAATTTGCCTGAAATGCAGTAAGTTCAAATTTGGGCTCCTATACTGAGCCCAAATATAAACCCAGGGGGCCGATTTGAACAAACTTGAATCAGATCCACCCCACAATGTTGCATACCAAATATCAAAAGATTCTGCCTGCTGGATCTGGAGAAGAAGATTTTTTAAGAAATTTGCCTGAAATGCACTAAGTTCGAAATCGGGCTCCTATACTGAGCCCAAATATGAACCCAGGGGGCCGATTTGAACAAACTTGAATCAGATCCACCCTACAATGTTGCATACCAAATATCAAAAGATTCTGCCTGCTGGATCTGGAGAAGAAGATTTTTTAATGTTTTTCCCATTGCCTACAGTGTTAAAAAGTGCTGACTCAGCACTTTTTCAAAGTCCCGAAACTGTACCCTATGATAAAACCGATGGCAATTTTTTTTTACCAATCCTTTCTGTTGGTCCTAAGGAAGCTGCACACCAAATAAAAATTCTCAGTGCCGTGCAGTTTTGGAGATATGGGCGTTTTAAATTTTTTCTATTTTTAGCTCCTGCGGTTCCCACGGGGCTGCGGGAAAATTTTTTTTTGCATAAATCAAGTACTCATGACCCAATAAGCCCTCACATAAAATTTGGTTCAAATCAGCCTCTCGGTTTGGAAAATAGAAATTTTGGGCGGGGCAAAAAATTTTGCCCCTCTCATAACAACGCCAAGTATAGCCCCACAAACTTCTCTTGAACAAATCTGAGTCTACACCTCAAAAGGAAGCTGCACACCAAATATCAAGTCTCTGCTACTGCTGGTTCATGAGAAGAAGATTTACAAAGATTTTGGTGCCCCTTGGGGGCGTGGCACCACCCAGGAGGAGGGGCAACTTCATTTGAACAAATCTGAATTGGCATTAGGTAATAAACATTTAGCCAACATTTGAATAAAATTGGGCTAGTGGTTTAGGAGGAGAAGTCGATAATGTAAAGTTAACGCCGGACGGACGACGACGGACGACGGACGACGGACGACGGACGACGGACGATGGACGACGGACGACGGACGACGGACGACGGACAGAAAGTGATTAGTAAAGCTCCCCTTGAGCTTCGCTCAGGTGAGCTAATAATTGGGGACAGTTCAGCCTGGGGACAATTCGGGTTTCGTGACAACAGTCAACAGGAGTGTCAGACCTGGGGGGGGGGGGGGGGGTGGTTTGGGTAAAATACAGGTTATCAGACAGGATTTTAAATGTGAATGGAATCTAAAAATTGAGAATTGAGAGAAGTGTAGCTGGAACCATGTTGGAGGGAGGGGTGGTAACATAAAAATAGAGAAAAAAAGCTTAAAAAACACAACACAAATGGCCGCCATTCCGCCATCTTGGATTTTGAAAAAAAAAAAATTAAGCGTTCATCATCCCTTTAGAACCATTTATCCGCATACCAAATATGAAAGGTGTAGCTTAAAGCATGTTGGAGGGAGAGGTGGTAACATAAAAACAGACAGACAGACGAACAGACAGACAGATCTTAGATTTTGAAAAAAAAATATTCAGCGTGCATAATCCCCTCACAACCCTTTATCCATGTACTATATATGAAAGGTGTAGCTTGAATCATGTTGGAGTGAGGGGTGGTAACATAAAATAGAAAAAAAAGCTTTAAAAAAACACAACAAAAATGGCCGCCATCTTGGATTTTGAAAAAAAAATATTGAACGTGCATCATCCCCTCCCAACCCTCTATCCATGTGCCAAATATGAAAGGTGTAGCTTAAAGCATGTTGGAGGGAGAGGTGGTAACATAAAAACAGACAGATAGACAGACGGACGGACGGACGGACGGACGGACGGACAGACAGATGGACACAGTGCAATCCTATAGTCCCCTTACGGTTCCCGTAGGGGACTAAAAAAGTAAATAATATATAGAAACAGAACCAACAAATTTCAGCTCATGGACTAACATCAATCAATTAAATACTCAAAGCACGATAAGCTTTAATGGTAAGAAAGCAATTAATCTACTTCATTTCCTTCTTCGATAATTGTAATTGACTCGGAATCACTGTAATGAAAACACAAATCGAAAAATGATAATTGTTGACCATTGTTTTGTAAAACTGATTACAGAGTAGTTAAATGCCTTTTTATAATCCCTTATTTCTAAAGCAGCTGACATTACCTACAAAACGCTAGATTACAGTACCAATCGAAATGAAAGAAAATGTTAAAGTCATAAGTCACGTTCAATCAACTTCAATATAATAATAATAATCAACTTCAATACCGTAAGTACTCCTGTAAAAAAAAATAATGGGTGCCTGAAATATTTTTTTAATAAGGGCCGTTCTGTCCAAAACTGCGGGCCATTCTGTCTCGAGTTCCGTCTCAAAATCTGGGCCGTTCTGACCAAAATCAATCTGGGCCGTTTCGTCCATGGGCCATTTCATCCAGCATTCCATTCAAGTTATTATATGTATTTGTGCACTAATTTTATGATTGTTCATTGCCCAGTTACATGTACATCAATTATCTTTAATTTTTTTTCATAATTTTGTGATTATTCATTGTTAAACATGGTGGTGCCTTTCAGTTTCTGAGAATACTTTCCAAATTCTAAAAAACAATTTAGGTCTTTTTTATGTGTCGCACTACTGACGCTTCAAATTCAAATAACTGAATTCAAGTCGAAAGCGGGGCAACGTTTTTTTACCATTGAATGTGAGGAGATTAACTTCAGATGACTCTTCGTGTCAGCCAGACCAATTCAATTCCCAAATTTTAAATAGATCTATTTATGTTGTAGACATTGCATTACCATTGCCTCGAATTAAACTCAAATAAAATGATAATTTTATGCTAATAAGGAAAATGCTGAATGCCTTGACGTATTTTACAATTTTCGTTAACGTTTGCAGACGAATTGAATTTGATCTGACGGTGATGCATTATCTGTAATCAACATGCAACCAGGGTTTGCATTTTGAAAAATGATCAGGGCCTGAAATAAGTCCACGAGATTTGAGAGTCGGGGCCTACTCAGGGCTGATTTTTAACCCTTTACCTAACATGAAAAGCAGACGACACTTGCAAAAAAAATTCTTGAATAATTAATTTTTTTCATTTTTTGTCTCAAAAACATAGGTTATGACCCCTCGTTGGAACGAGCTCGACGAGCTCGTTCCAACGAGGGGTCATAACCTATGTTTTTGAGACAAAAAATGAAAATATTTTGAAAATTAATTGGCGATTTTTGAGAATAGCGCTGGCCGGTTTTGGCCGTTACGTTGGGTAAAGGGTTAAACATGCCTTAATAGTTTAGTTTCATTTGAAATTTTTGTCGAGGCTGGAAAATCAGCCCAGACAGAAGCACTCTCAGGGCTGGGCTGATCAGCCCCATCTGCCCGGATAAAATGCAAAACCTTACGCAACATCGTCAAGGATCTAATTCAAGTTTGGGAATTGTTTTCCTTTCTTGGTTTGGGGCAGGTGTAGGGGGAGGCAGCTAACTCAGTTATGCAGATGCTACTCGGCAATTTCTATTTAATACATCATGCAACACGTTACTCCATTAAAGCAGTACAAATTGCAAAAAGATATACTTGTATTTGCACGGCAAACTATATAAACCATATATGAAAGACAATCTCCAACTGGATTCAGAGTGACGATGGAGCATTTGTATAAATAAAACTAAGCCATAGTATATTATTTTCTTATACGTGTACACAGCTAAGATACATGTATAGATATCACATAAGATTTGTGTGTAGACTCAAATATTGTGACTTTAGGTATGCTTCAATTGAATTCGACGTGGCGGTTAAGTGTGTCCCCATAGGTCAAAAGAAGATTTGACAGATTTCAGACAAATCTAATTCAAATGAATTCAATGTGATGGTAGAGTGACATATATATAAGAAGCCTTGTGGCACTTAATATGATGTGTTTCTTAATTCAATACTTCTAAAATATTGGCTATTAAATATGCTATGACAGTTTTGCGATTATTCATTCCAATGGCACCTTTAAATGAATAATTGCAAAATTATAAGATATTTTCCATGTTCATTCCAACTGTGATGATCAGTGTGCACACTCAAACCAATAAGATGCTTTACTCTTACTCCTCATATGTCAATTCAAGTTTGTTCAAATAAACTTGCCATGCCCACAGGGGGCACCACAAGGGGGATAACTCAGATAGCACCCATAAATTTTTTCAAAAATTCAAAAAAATCTTCTTCAGATCCACCAGTCAGAATCTTTTCATATTTGTTGTACAACATCTCTATGGGGGTCAGATTCAAGTTTGTTCAAATCGAGTCGCTGGGTTAATATTTGGGCTTCCTATGAGAGCCCAAATTTCAACTTGGTGCAATATGTGGAATATTCTTTAAAAATATTCTTCTTCAGATTCACCAGTCAGAATCCTCTCATGTTTGGTATGCATCATCTTTAGGGGGGTTAGGTTCAGGTTTGTTCAAATCCATTCCGTAGTGTTTTTCCATAAAATTTGCCTTTCATGGCTTCATTCCTTTGTAGTGTTGATGGACCATGTCTAACTGAATTTGACCCCAAATACTTCTTTTAACCACTTTGGCAGGTGAGCATTTAAGGCCCCTTTGGACTCTTGTCTTATTTAACCATTTACTCAATGCAGACGATATCACAATTTATTTTAAATATAATTTTTTTTAAATTTTCAAAAGATTTCAAGACCCCTTATTGGAACAAGCTCGATGAGCTCCTTCCAAAGAGAAGTCACATGATAGGATTTGTTGAAATATTTTGAAAAGTAATATTTTTTCAGCAGATGAATTTGCGTATTATGTGAGTGGATGTGACCGATCTGTTGGGTAAAGGGTTAATCAGCAATCTCAAACTGAATTTTTTTCACTGCTTCAAATATTTTTTCACACGTGACATTTCTTAGCTTTTCCAAGCTTCTCGGGGCTTGAAAATCTTAGCTTTTCCCTACTTTCTTCCCATAGTAGTAAGCTTGAAGCAAAGCTTGGATATCTAAGGTTATCCAAGAATTTCTTGTCCAGGTACTATCCCAATAATCCCAGGTTTTCTGAGCTTTTCCAAGCTTCAATATCTTGGGAAATCCCGGGATATCCTGAGAAATCTCAGGTTATTTTTGCAAGGGATAATTGACATATCTCAGCTTTTCCCAGCTATTCGCAGCTTGAAAATCTCAGCTTTTCCCCGCTTTCATCCTGTAGTAGTAAGCTTGAAGCAAAGCTTGGATATCTAAGGTAATCCAAGGATTTCTCGTCCAAATACCGTCCCTGGTTTTCTGAGCTTTTCCAAGCTTCGATATCTTGGGAAATCCTTAGATATCTCAGGTTAAATCTCTGCTTTTCCAAACTTTTTATCTTTGGAAATCCCAGGATATCCCAAGAAATACCAGGTTATTTTTGCAAGGGCGAGAACATTCATATAGAAGTTTTGTACAAAAAACTGATTGCACTAATTTCAGTACAAAATGGCTGGTGGTGGCCATCTTGAATTTCGGACAGCACCCCAAAACACTCCTTCTTGCCCCACGGTGATAACAAAGGTACCCAAGAAGTTTCGTAAAGATCGGTTCATAAATACGCCCCCTAGCCTGAGCCATACTGAATTGTTGACGGACAGATGACGGGCCATGGAATAACCTTAAATTTGACTATGTCAAAGTTGAGCTAAAAAATATTGAACACTATACGTGCACAAATGACATTTTCAAGACAGCAGGTCAAGATTTGGGGCTTCCAGTATCAATACACAAAACTCAACACGATAATCATTAATATTCATGACCTTTCTACACCAGCGGTTAATTGGTGATGAACTGATTATCAAAACTTGCTATGAACAGATTACCGATTATTTCTCTGTCGATTATGCAGATTCCGATGGTGGAAAAAGGACACAGAAGAAAATCTGTTGGTGCCTGTTATGCTGCAGAATTTTGTTGATGAATCACCAATTACAAAGCTTAATATCACATAATTTCTCAGAGAATGCATCTATAGTACTGGGCAATATTAGCCAACATAATTTTGCATTTTTGGGGGTTGGGGTGGGGGGAGAAGATTGTTATTAACGATACAATCACACGATATTGGTCTCTTGTGAAGATTGTGTTTTATTCTGATAAATAGTGGTAATATGGTTTTGTGTAAGAATACAATACACTTGGCTGTATTAACCACGAATATACTGAGCACACAAACTTTGTGTTGTGAAGTTGTATGACGCATGGTTTACAGATACACACGCGATGTACTCTGTAATCAACATTGGAGAGAAACAGCAAGGGAGGCTACTGAATTAAAAAATGAACGTGACAAACTGAAAACGTGTTTGTGAGTCATGCGACTTAAATGTTGCGTAACAATTATCTATCATTTAAAAAAAGAGTGTTTTTTATTTTTTTCTCCAATTTCATAATTTCTTATTGTATTGTGATGCTTGCATCATGAAGTTCTACAGAACACATTTTATTTATACATGTATCCTATGCAATGTTGTAGAGCTCCATGATTGAAGGCCAGTGACTTCAATCAGCTGGGAAAAGGTGGCGATCTTGTACCGACTGCAGATGGTAAATTCCGTAATATCTCTGCTCTGCAACACCATTAATATTCTGCTGTGCACTACACACGTTTTTAATGGGGAAACTTTATTGAAAAAGCTAGATATCAAAAGAGATTTTTAATAACTGGAAATGCTGATTTTTAACTGCCGGTTGTCATAATTGTCCGATGCCCCATAACCGGCCGGTTCAGATTATCGGTTCACCACTATGGTTAATTAACGTGAACTGTTCATCAGTTTATCAAATGTGGTTTCTTTTGCTGAACTGGATCTTGCCTCTTGCTCCCCATTTATACCGTATGATAGATTTTTTTCTCCACGTAATTTTGAAAGCTTCAACTCCAAATCGGTTTCAAATTCACAGTTGAAGTCTGATGGAAATTTAGGGTTACAATGAATTAAATGATCGACTTTCACTCGATAAACTTTTAGGGTTTGGTTGGGTTAACCTAAACAGTTATTTTTGTGGGAGGGGGCCCTGTGACATTTTACAACATTACATCCTTAATTTATTTTTGCTGATGATGTGATACAGTGCATTGATACACAGCATTTTGCTCAGCATTGCCATACGCCAAGGGTGTATTGCCAGGACTGATTGTGGCTTTTTTCAGCGAATTCTTTGGGTAACCGTGGTCAATCGGTTAACCATGGTTATCAAAAGCGGTTAACCGGTTATGAAAATACTGTAACCATTTCAGCACTACTTTTTTTGACACGAAATTAAATTTAGTGTCAAATCGATCTATCTGATATCGTCGCTTTAAAAGCATTGTAATATGAAATTGGTGACATCGAAGAGGCTTGTCAATTATATGTCAACAAAAAACAAAATTCCCTCGTGGATAGATTTACCGAAATGATGCCCAAACACTTGAGAAATTACAGATAAATGAAATCTTTAACCGAAATATTTGTGGTTTTGTTCACGTCTTTCAATGACTGCCAATCAGATTGGATTCAATAAACAAATCAGTAATAATTGTTGTAAAATTGGCTCATTCTAAATGACAGCCCACCTTTCCACAAATGTACTACAGGACGACGATAGTTTCCAAAGGAAATTGTGCTAAGTGAAGCGAAGAATGGTTCAATGAACAATCACACACTTTCAACCAAATCAGTTGGTCAATACAATTTGTTTTTTAATGTGGAACTGTTACTATTGAATGTTGTTCCAATCCTTGTTTTCTTATTTCAATTTATTCGTGTATTTCAATGGCAGTTGTCATAAACACCAGAAATGACCCACAAGTAATGATGTCAAATAAATGTGACCCACAAGTAATGATGCCAAATAAATGTATTATTAAAATATAGAACCTTAGTGAGCACGCTCACATACCCCACGCGCCCCGATATTTCAAGCTCTAATCATTTTTTAAAAATAAACATAGATTCTAGGAATACTGCAGAAAACAGTGTTCTGTAGTTTCAATGGTATTGAAAGAATTCAAGCAGAGAAAAAGCCCGGAAAACTGTAATTTTGATGAACTTTTCAAAGTCTATGGGGCCGTAATTTTGGTAAAAATCAGTGGAGTGGAACAAAACCGAAACTTGTTCTGTAGGCCACCATGTTAGACTAACATATCAAAAATCAGCTCAATATCTGGAAGCGTGTAGGGAAAAAGTCCTGAAAACTGTAATTTTGATGAACTTTTCAAAGTTCAAGGGCCGTAATTTCGGTAAAAATCAGTGGAGCGGAACAAAATGCAAACTTGATCTGTAGGCCACCATGTCAGACTAACATACCAAACATCAGCTCAATATCTGGAAGCGTGTAGAAAAAAAGTCCGGAAAATCGTAATTTTAATGCATTTTTCAGAGTCCAAGGGTCGCAATTTCGGTAAAAATCAGTGGAGCGGAACAAAACGCAAACTTGTTCTGTAGGCCACCGTGTTAAACTAACATAACAAAAATCATCTCAATATCTGGAAGCGTGTAGGAAAAAAGTCTGCAAAACTGTAATTTTGATGAACTTTTCAAAGTTCAAGGGGTGTAATTTCAGTAAAAATCAGTGGAGCGGAACAAAATGCAAACCTGATCTGTAGGCCACCATGTTAGACTCACATACCAAAAATCAGCTCAATATCTGGAAGCGTGTAGAAAAAAAGTCCGGAAAACTGTAATTTTGATGAATTTTTCAGAGTCCAAGGGCCGTAATTTCGGTAAAAATCAGTGGAGCGGAAAAAAATGCAAACTTGATCTGTAGGCCACCTTGTTAGACTCACATACCAAAAATCAGCTCAATATCTGGAAGCGTGTAGAAAAAAAGTCAGGAAAACAAGTAGGACTGACGGACCAGTCAAAAACATTATACCCCAGCAACTTCGTTGCGTGGGGTATAATAATTCAAAAAGGGCATTTTTTTATCACAAGTTTATCAATGAAATCACTTTCGTCGATCTGGCAAGAATATTAAAACACTTTCAATTGATTTTTGAGGTATAATTCCTGCAAAGTGTTCCAATTACACACTTTTCATTCATGAAGTCACTTGTGCTTCCATATCTGTTGCTCTGAACTGTATGGGGTTGACCGTCGACCCCTGCTGAACCTTCTTCATCAAAACAAACAACAAAACAAAATCGCAGCATTTGGCATTGTAGATACCATGGGTTGGAATTAGTTTTACTTTTCATTCTTCTCATGGATGACAAAACGATTTCTCCGAGTCTGTACAAGAAGGATTGATTGTAAAATACAGCTATTCAGTTATTTTAAGGTAGTTTATTGTCAAACTTCTGTTCTCGTAAACATGCCATAGCAAACTTTCAGGCAGTTGCTATCTACCACATGGCAGAAGTTCCATGACTAATTTCAGTTTCCACATGTTCTATGTTTCTTTCCAAACATTGTGGTATATAATTTACAGGGGTTATTTCTTTCTAGCCATTTTGGGACTTGAGAGAAATTTTCCTTAAATTTGACCAAAGTTAGGTTGGACGTCCCTTTAAGATATTTAAACAAGAGACCCCAGGGGGCCTGAGGGCACCACCTGACATGGTAGTCTAAATATCAAACCAGGGACTTGACTTGAATAGGCAGCATATGCCCCTCGTAACAAAAGCATATACCAACTAGATGAAGCGATTGTGCCCACACAATACACAGGATTTTCCTTCTGTTTTCATTTCCTGCACTTTTACGTCCCAAAAACAAAATATTTTCAGCCTAAATTATTTTTTCTTCTTAAAACGCATAAAAAACCAAAAAACTAATTTCCGGATTTTGGTCCAAAATTTCCCAAGTCCCACCCGGACCCCAAATTTTCAGTGTAAAAATTTTTTTTTTTTTTTTGTCTTAAAATTGACCGAAGCGCATAAAAAACAGAAAAAAAATTCTGGATTTTGATCCAAAGTTTCACCCGGACCCCAAATTTTCAGTGTACAAAAAATTTTTTTTTTCTGTCTTAAAATTTACCGAAATGCATAAAAAACAAAATTCTTGATTTTGGTCCAAAATTTTCTAAGTCTCACCCAGACCCCAAATTTTCAGTGTAAAAATTTTTTTTTTTTTTTGTCTTAAAATTGACCGAAACGCATAAAAAACAGAAAAAAATTCTGGATTTTGATCCAAAGTTTCACCCGGACCCCAAATTTTCAGTGTAAAAAAAATTTTTTTTTTCTGTCTTAAAATTTACCGAAATGCATAAAAAACAAAATTCTGGATTTTGGTCCAAAATTTTCCAAGTCTCACCCAGACCCCAAATTTTCAGTGTAAAAATTTTTTTTTTTTTTTTTGTCTTAAAATTGACCGAAACGCATAAAAAACAGAAAAAAATTCTGGATTTTGATCCAAAGTTTCACCCGGACCCCAAATTTTCAGTGTAAAAAAAATTTTTTTTTTCTGTCTTAAAATTTACCAAAATGCATAAAAAACAAAATTCTGGATTTTGGTCCAAAATTTTCTAAGTCTCACCCAGACCCCAAATTTTCAGTGTAAAAAAAAATATTTTTTTTTGTCTTAAAATTGACCGAAATGCATAAATGAAAGTGTCAATGACACTGTAGCTTAACTTGTGTGTAGTGTTTGATGAAAAGGAAAATGTTCAATATTTATGAAAGGATTATGAAATAAGACAAGGAATATGTTCATTTCTGTTCCCTGTATGCTATGTTATTGATAAAAATAATATGAGGTGTTCACTGTACTAAAGAGCTGAGGTGCGGGTTAATATGACCTCACAGTTAATGTATGTGGCACTCACAGTTAACGTATATGAACGAAAGTTACCAAGTTACAGTGAAATTATTCCAAAATGAGTCATCCTATCAAGTTATGTACATAGAAATCCCTTCATAAATATGGCCTGTAGACTGTGCTAAAGGTTTTCGGGCTTCGGCCCCCTGTAGCCGTCAGTTTCCCAATTGCGTCCAAAGGGGACGTTCTCATCTAGACATTACATGTATATGAAGTCAACCTACCAAGTTACAATGGAATCCCTTCATAAATATGACCTGTAGACTGTGCTAAAGGTTTTTGGGCTTTGGGCTCTGGCAGCCATCATGGTTGAATGATCGCAACCAAAAGGGGTCATTCTCCTCTGGGCATCATCTGGAGTGATCCTACGAAGTTACAATGAAATCCCTTCATAAATATGACCTGTAGACTGTGCTCAAGGTTTTTGGGCTTCGGGTCCCTGAAGCCGTCACAGCTGACCAATCACGACCAAAAGGGGATGTCATCATCTAGGCATTATATGGAGTCAAACTAACAGGTTACAATGAAATCCTTCCATAAATATGATCAATAGACTATGCTAAAGGTTTGGGGGTTTTGGGCTCAGGCAGCCATCAAGGCTGAATGATCGCGACCAAAAGGGGACATTCTCACTAGATATTATTTGGAGTCATCCTACCAAAGTACAATGAAATCCCTTCATAAATATCACCTGTAGACTGTGCTAAAGGTTTTCGGGCTTCAGGCCCCTGTAGCCGTCACAGTTGCCAAATGGTGTCCAAAAGGGGCTGTTCTCATCTAGACATTATATGAAGTCAACCTAACAAGTTACAATGAAATCCATTCATAAATATGACCTGAAGACTGTGCTAAAGGTTTTCAGGCTTTAGGCTCGGGCAGCCATCATGGGTGAATGATCGCAACCGAAAGGGGACATTCTCATCTGGACATCATCTGGAGTGATCCTACGAAGTTACAATGAAATCCCTTCATAAATATGACCTGTAGACTGTGCTCAAGGTTTTCGGGCTTCGGGCACCTGTAGCCATCACAGTTGACCAACCACGACCAAAAGGGGATATCATCTAGGCATTATATGGAGTCAACCTAATAAGTTACATTGAAATCCTTCCATAAATACGACCTACAGACATGCTAAAGGTTATTGGGCTCGGGCAGCCATCAAGGCTTAATGGCCGCGACCAAAAGAGGACGTTCCCATCTAGATATCATTTGGAGTCATTCTACCAAGTTACAATGAAATCCCTTCATAAATATGACCTGTAGACTGTGCTAAAGATTTTCGGGCTTCGGCCCCCTGTAGCCATCACAGTTGCCCAATCGTGTCCAAAAGGGGACGTGCTCATCTACATGTAGACATTATATGAAGTCAACCTACCAGGTTACAATGAAAACCCTTCATAAATATGACCTGTAGAGTGTGCTAAAGGTTTTCGGGCTTTGCGCTCAGGCAGCCATCATGGTTGAATGACGCAACCAAAAGGTGAATTCTCATCTGGGCATCATCTGGAGTGATCATTCGAAGTTACAATGAAATCCCTTCATTAATATGACCTGTAGACTGTGCTCATGGTTTTCGGGCTTCGGGTGCATGTAGTCAACACTGTTGACCAATCACAACCAAAAGGGGATGTCATCATCTAGGCATTATATGGAGTCAACCTAACAGGTTACAATGAAATCCTTCTATAAATATAACCTTTTGCCTATGCTAAAGGTTTTTGGGCTCGGGCACCCATCAAGGCTGAATGATCACGGCCAAAATGGGACGTTCTCATCTAGACATTATTTGGAGTCATCCTACCAAGTTACAATGAAATCCCTTCATAAATATGACCTGTAGACAGTGCAAAAGGTTTTCGGGCTTCGGGCACCTTTAGCCGTCAAAGTTGCCCAATCATGTCCAAAAGGGGACGTTCTCATCTAGACATTATATGAAGTCAACCTACCGAGTTACAATGAAATCCCTTCATAAATATGACCTGTAGACTGTGCTTAAGGTTTTCGGGCTTCGGGCTCGGGCAGCCATCATGGTTGAATGATCGCAACCAAAGGGGACAATCTCATCTGGACATCATCTGGATGAGATTGTCCCCTTTGCTTGCGATCCTGCGAAGTTACAATGAAATCCCTTCATAAATATGACCTGTAGACTGTGCTCAAGGTTTTCGGGCTTCGGGCACCTGTAGCCATCACAGTTGACCAATCACGTGACGACCAAAAGCGGATGTCATCATCTAGGCATTATATGGAGTCAACCTTACAGGTTACAATGAAATCCTTCTATAAATATAACCTTTTGCCTATGCTAAAGGTTTTTGGGCTCGAGCACCCATCAAGGCTGAATGATCATGGCCAAAAAAGGACGTTCTCATCTAGACGTTATTTGGAGTCATCCTACCAAGTTACAATGAAATCCCCTCATAAATATGACCTGTAGACTGTACTAAAGGTTTTCGGGCACCTTTAGCCGTCACAGTAGCCCAATCATGTCCAAAAGGGGACGTTCTCATCTAGACATTATATGAAGTTAACCTACCAAGTTACAATGAAATCCCTTCATAAATATGACCTGTAGACTGTGCTAAAGGTTTTTGGACTTCAGGCTCGGGCGGCCATCATGGCTGAATGATCGCAACCACAGGGGGACAATCTCATCTGGGCATCATCTGGAGTGATCCTAAGAAGTTACAATGAAATCCCTTCATAAATATGACCTGTAGACTGTGCTCAAGGTTTTCGGGCTTCGGGCACTAGTAGCCATCACAACTGACCAATCACGACCAAAAGGGGTGTCATCATCTAGGCATTACATGGAGTCAACATAACAGGTTACAATGAAATCCTTCCATAAATATGACCTTTTGCCTATGCTAAAGGTTTTTGGACTCAGGCACCCATCAAGGCTGCATGATCGCGATCAAAATGGGACATTCTCATCTAGACATTATTTGGAGTCATCCTACCAAGTTACAATGAAATCCCTTCATAAATATGACCTCTAGACTGTGCTAAAGGGTTTCGGGCTTTGGGCCCCTGTAGCCGTCACAGTTGCCCAATCATGCCCAAAAGGTGACTTTCTCATCTAGACATTGTATGAAGTCAATCCACCAAGTTACAATGAAATTCCTCAATAAATATGACCTGTAGACTGTGGTAAAGGTTTTCAGGTTTTGGGCTCGGGCAGTCGTCACGGTTGGCAGATCATGCAGAAATGGGGAAATTCTCATCTAGACATCATAAGGAGTCATCCTACCAAGCTACAATGAAATCCCTCCACATTAAACATGACCTGCAGACTGTGCTAAAAGTTTTTGGGTTTCGGGCTTGGGCAGCCATCACGGTTGATAGATCATGCCCAATAGGGGACGTTCTCATCTAGGCATTATACAGAGGCATCCTACCAAGTTACAATGAAATCCCTTCATAAATACGACCTGTATACTGTGCTAATGGTTTTCGGGTTTTGGGCTCGGGCAGCCATACCGGTTGCCCGATCGCGACCAAAAGGGGACGTTCTCATCTAGACATGACCCCAAACCTGCATATGAAATTTCGTGATGATCAGACAAGAACTGCGGGGTGTAGCCCGTGCTAAAGGAAAATGTGAACAGAAGTCACAGACTAACAGACTTCCGCACGCGTGATGGCAATAGCTTATCTTGACTGTCAAGTTAAGCTAATAAAAATAGAGAAAAAAAAGCTTAAAAAACACAACAAAATGGCCGCCATTCCGCCATCTTGGATTTTGAAAAAAAAATGCTGAGAGTGCATCATCCCCTCAGAACAATTTATCATCGTACCAAATATGAAAGGTGTAGCTTAAAGCATGTTGGAGGGAGAGGTGGGAACATAAAAACAGACAGATGGACAGACAGACAGACAGACAGATCTTAGATTTTGAAAAAAAAATATTGAGCGTGCATAATCCCCTCACAACCCTTTATCCATGTACCATATATGAAAGGTGTAGCTTGAACCATGTTGGAGGGAGGGGTGTTAACATAAAATAGAGAAAAAAGCTTTAAAAAAACACACAACAAAAATAGGCCGATGAAATCGTCAGATGTGTACCCAAACGCGTAACTAGTAGAAAGCTGTATGACGGAGGGCCACCACGGATGCCGACATTATGTACACCATACATGGTACTGGTACGTATAGAAATGGATTGGAGGAGTGTCTAATTTGATGGATAAAGGGTTAATACCTCCGGATCAAATTATCAGATTTACATAAAAAAACTATACAGCACAGCACATCAGTAACCTGAATAAATATATAAAGTAACATGACAATCGGATTGATATTTTTTGAGTTATCTCATGCCAAAGGGATTGGAGGAATTTTCAATTTGAAGGATGAAGTGTTAATATCTCAGGATTAAATTATCAGATTTATACCCAAAACTATACAGCCCAGCACATCAGTAACCTGAACACAAATATAAAGTAACTTGACAATCCAAGCAATATTTATCAAGTTATCAAATGCCAAAGGGATTGGAGGAATTTTCAATTTGAAGGATAAAGGGTTAATATCTCAGGATCAAAATAACAGATTTACACCAAAAACTATACAGCTCAGTACGTCAGTAACCTGAACACAAACATAAAGGAACTTGACAATCCAAGCAATATTTTTCAAGTTATCGAATGCCAAAGGGATTGGAGGAATTTTCAATTTGAAGGATAAAGGGTTAATATCTCGGGATTATCAGATTTACACCAAAAACTATACAGCTCGGCACATCAGTAACCTGAACACAAATATAAAGTAACTTGACAATCCAAGCAATATTTTTCAAGTTATCGAATGCCAAAGGGATTGGAGGAATTTTCAATTTGAAGGATAAAGGGTTAATATCTCAGGATCAAAATAACAGATTTACACCAAAAACTATACAGCTCGGTACATCAGTAACCTGAACACAAATATAAAGGAACTTGACAATCCAAGCAATATTTTTCTAGTTATCGAATGCCAAAGGAATTGGAGGAATTTTCAATTTAAAGGATAAAGGGTTAATATTTCAGGATTAAATTATCAGATTTACACCAAAAACTATACAGCTCAGCACATCAGTAACCTGAACACAAATATAAAGTAACTTGACAATTCAAGCAATATTTTTCAAGTTATCGAATGCCAAAGGGATTGGAGAAATTTTCAATTTGAAGGATAAAGGGTTAATATCTCAGGATCAAAATAACAGATTTACACCAAAAACTATACAGCTCGGCACATCAGTAACCTGAACACAAATATAAAGTAACTTGACAATCCAAGCAATATTTTTCAAGTTATCGAATGCCAAAGGGATTGGAGGAATTTTCAATTTGAAGGATAAAGGGTTAATATCTCGGGATTATCAGATTTACACCAAAAACTATACAGCTCGGCACATCAGTAACCTGAACACAAATATAAAGTAACTTGACAATCCAAGCAATATTTTTCAAGTTATCGAATGCCAAAGGGATTGGAGGAATTTTCAATTTGAAGGATAAAGGGTTAATATCTCAGGATCAAAATAACAGATTTACACCAAAAACTATACAGCTCGGTACATCAGTAACCTGAACACAAATATAAAGGAACTTGACAATCCAAGCAATATTTTTCAAGTTATCGAATGCCAAAGGAATTGGAGGAATTTTCAATTTAAAGGATAAAGGGTTAATATTTCAGGATTAAATTATCAGATTTACACCAAAAACTATACAGCTCAGCACATCAGTAACCTGAACACAAATATAAAGTAACTTGACAATTCAAGCAATATTTTTCAAGTTATCGAATGCCAAAGGGATTGGAGGAATTTTCAATTTGAAGGATAAAGGGTTAATATCTCGGGATTAAATTATCAGATTTACACCAAAAACTATACAGCTCGGCACATCAGTAACCTGAACACAAATATAAAGTAACTTGACAATCCAAGCAATATTTTTCAAGTTATCGAATGCCAAAGGGATTGGAGGAATTTTCAATTTGAAGGATAAAGGGTTAATATCTCAGGATCAAAATAACAGATTTACTCCAAAAACTATACAGCTCGGCACATCAGTAACCTGAACACAAATATAAAGTAACTTGACAATCCAAGCAATATTTTTCAAGTTATCGAATGCCAAAGGGATTGGAGGAATTTTCAATTTGAAGGATAAAGGGTTAATATCTCGGGATCAAATCATCACATTTACACCAAAAACTATACAGCTCGGCAAATCAGTAACCTGAACACAAATATACAGTAACTTGACAATCCAAGCAATATTTTTCAAATTATCGAATGCCAAAGGGATTGGAGGAATTTTCAATTCGAAGGATAAAGGGTTAATATCTCAGGATCAAATTATCAGATTTACACCAAAAACTATACACCTCGGCACATCAGTAACCTGAACACAAATATAAAGTAACTTGACAATCCAAGCAATATTTTCAAGTTATCGAATGACAAAGAAATGGATACGGACGCCAGACGGACAAACGGCGGATGGCCACCCCGGATGCTGGCATTATGTGTACCATACATAGTATGGGTACACATAAAAATGGCTGGCATGGCGCCATGTTGAACTTTGAAAAAAAAATATTGAACATGTATCATCCCATCACAACCCTCTATCCATGTGCCAAAAATGAAAAGTGTAGCTTGAACCGTGTTGGAGTGAGGGGTGGTAACATGAAAATAGAGAAAAAAAGCTTAAAAAACACAATAAAAATGGCCGCCATTCCGCCATCTTGGATTTTGAAAAAAAAATTGGAGCGTGCTTCATCCTCTCAGAACCATTTATCCATGTACCAAATATCAAAGGTGTAGCGTAAAGCATGTTGGAGGGAGAGGTGGTAACATAAAAAACAGACAGACGGACGGACAGACAGACGGAGTGCAATCCTATAGTCCCCTTACGGTTCCCGTAGGGGACTAATTAGGAAAATGTTGTTATTATCAGCTTATGTAAAATAGCAGTAAAGACTGAATTAATTGCAATTTCGTTTGAAACAGTATGAACTAGGTGGTCATCGGTAACACTGGTCTCTGCCTGCTGGGTGTAAGCAGAGATCGAATTGGAGTGAGGGGTGGTAACATGAAAATAGAGAAAAAAAAGCTTAAAAAACACAATAAAAATGGCCGCCATGCCGCCATCTTGGACTCTGAAAAAAAATATTGAACATGCATCATCCCCTCCCAACCCTCTATCCATGTGCCAAATATGCAAAGTGTAGCTTGAACCATGTTGGAGGGAGGGGTGGTAACATAAAAATAGAGAAAAAAAGCTTAAAAAACACAACAAAAATGGCCGCTATTCCGCCATCTTGGATTGTGAAAAAAAAATTGGAGCGTGCATCATCCTCTCAGAACCATTTATCCATGTACCAAATATCAAAGGTGTAGCATAAAGCATGTTGGAGGGAGAGGTGGTGACATAAAAAACAGACAGACGGACGGACAGACAGAGTGCAATCCTACAGTCCCCTTACGATTCCCGTAGGGGACTAATTAGGGAAATGTTGTTATTATCAGCTTATGTAAAATATCAGTAAACACTGAATTAATTGCAATTTCGTTTGAAACAGTATGAACTAGGTGGTCATCGGTAACACTGGTCTCTGCCTGCTGGGTGTAAGCAGAGATCGAATTTGAAAATCTAGTCCCCCCCCCAAAAAAATACCCCCAACGTTACTGGAAAAAAAAAAGTTTTATATACATCCACCCTAGTCTAATTTAGGGTTGTCCGATTTCAATCATACTTTAAAGTGTGACAGTGGGTATATTTAGAGTGGCCTTCGGTGGCGGTGACCTTCGGTAACATTTGAAAATAGTTTCTTTTTGAAATAAAACAACTAATTTGAAGAACGAGTCTTACAAACGTTTGCTCTACGATAAATAAAGATTGTTTGACTTAAATGAAAGTGTCAATGACACTGTAGCTCAACTTGACAAACTTGAACTTGGTAAGTTATAAATGAAATAGCAAAACTGAAGATCATTGGTACCAATATTATTTGATGAAATTTCAACATAACAGCATTGTGTGTGCACAACGTCAGAGTAATCCACGCATTTTTAAATGTAAACTTAAGAGTGGCTAAAGGAAGAATGTTGATACACAAATGCACTATGTTCAGAGGTTATTGTAAATGGCAACTTTTTTCACAGAAATGAATTCTAATCTTATCTAGAGTTCTTGACTAATGAGCACACCAAGTTCAAAAACAATCCTGTAGGCCATGTCAAAGAATGTTGATGCACAAATGCAATAAATTCAAAGATTGTTGCTAACAGCAACAGTTTTTGATGGAAATGAAAAGAAAATCAACAGCTCCTATCTTTGTCACCCTGCATAAGCATACAAAGTTTCAAAACAACCTGATAATGAAGGTGCCCTATCAGGCAAGCCAAATGAAGATGTTAATGCACAAATGCACTAAGTAGAAGGTCATTGCTTTGTGGCATTGGTTTTTTTGTTCGTTTTGTTTTTGGAAATTCATAAATATACCTCGCAGAGAGTGCAAAAGGGATAAGTTGATGCACAAATGCAGTAAGTTCAAAGGCTGCTGATAACGACAATAATTTTTTATGGAAATGAAAGAAAGCAATAGCTCACATCTAGAGGTCACCCCAAACATACATACCAAGTTTCAAAGTGATCCGATCATAAATGTGCCCTGAAGGGTGTGTTAAAGGGAAATATTGAGGTCTGACTAAACTAAGTTCAAAGGTCAGCGGCAACATTTTTTGACAGAAATGGAAGAAAATCGACAGCTCCCATATAGATGTCACCCCACACAAGCACACCAAGTTTGCAAGCGATCCAATCTTAAATGTGCCCTGCAGGGTGTGTCAAATGGAAATATTGATGCTCAACTGCACTAAGTTTTTACTAAGTTCATCGAAGGTCATTGCAACTGGCAAAATTTTTTCGATGGAAATCAAAGAAAATCAATAGCTCCCATCTAGAGGTAACCCCAAACAAGCATACCAAGTTTCAAACTGATCTGATCATAAATGTGCCCTGTAGGGCATGCCAAAGGAATATATTGACACCTGACTAAACTAAGTTCAAAGATCGTTGCCAGCGGCAACATTTTTTGACAAACGGAATTGGAAGAAAATCGATAGCTCCCATCTAGAGGTCACCCCAAACAAGCATGCCAGGTTTCAAAGCAATCCGAACATAAATGTGCCCTGTAGGGAGTGCCAAAGGGAAATATTTAGATCTGACTAAACTAAGTTCTAAGAACGTTGGCTGCAGCAAGATTTTTCGACGGAAAAGGAAGAAAATACATAGCTCCCATCTAGAGGTCACCCAAAACAAGCATGCCAGGTGTCAAAGCAATCCAATCATAAATGTACCCTGTAGGGTGTGCGAAACGGAAATATTGAGGTCTTCTGACTAAACTAAGTTTTAAGAACGTTGACCGCGGCAACATGTTTCGATGGAAATGGAAGAAAATTGATAGCTCCCATCCAGAGGTCACCCCAAACAAGCATACCAGGTTTCAAAGCAATCCAATCACAAATGTGCCCTGTAGGGTGTGCCAAAGGGAAATATTGCGGTCTGACTAAACATTGTTTGACAGAAATTGAAGAAAATCGATAGCTCTTATCTAGAGGTCACCCTAAACAAGGATGCCAGGTTTCAAAGCAATCCAATCATAAATGTGCCCTGTAGGGTGTGCCAAAGCAGTGCTCCAGATAACGGGCGTACAGGCGTATTTTACGCATCGAAAATTGCCGAATACGACCCAAATAGAAATTAAAGGAGTACAGATTACGCCTATGTTTTCGGTTTTACGCTTTCAATTATTTCTGTTGTCGTATTCGTCGGTCTTGTTTTAAAAGTTGTGTAATATCGTTAGTCAAAATACAGTGTAAAAAGACCGATTTCGAATTCTCTACAGAAGTAAACTATTATGATGACGAATCCCTTGCCACTCAGTGTTCGAAATTACGTATGTTTATGTTTCGATCAATTCCACGTGAAGCCTCCCAGAAAATCAACCAATCAGTGACAACATATGCCTAAAGGCGCTTTTATCACGCAGCCAGAGTCAGAATTTTCACATGCGCTGCAGCAGAGAAAGTAACTGGATCAGACATGAACCAGATTAAAATTACCGGATTTTTTTCAAAATTCCCCGAATCGGTCGACAATTCGGCTACAGTCGCACAACACATTTTAAAATGTATATTGGATAATGTGTTCAAAAAGGTTAAGAGACATACGGACGCACCTCAAAGCTCAACAAAAAAACTTTGGATCAAGCAGTATCCACAGTAGTCTTTGTAAGACTGTGACCTGGGGCCCTCCTGGCCCTCACAGTCTTTGAGAAACCCGTTCAAATTTCATCTGACTAAAATTGAAAGAAACTGGCCGCATTTGGGTCGACTCAGTTGACGCTTCATAACGAAGACAAAAATCGCATAATCAACATACTACTTGTCGTACTCAGCCCAAATATCATTTATTTACGTGTCTGCATCATTATTTAACACAAACACAACATCAAATTCAAGAAATGTTGAAAAATATCCGACTTCACCATGTTAAAAAACACCATTTCAAAGATAAACAAATTGTACTACATATCTGTGCGCATGCGTAGTACAATTATTTATCTTTGAAATGGATGTTTTTTAACAGATGAAATTTGAACGGGTTTCTCAAAGACTGTGAAGACCAGGAGGGCCCCGGATCACAGTCTTACAAAGACTATATCCACAGGAGTCTGAAATTCTATCAGTATAGCTATAATTCACTCTCTACGTGATATTTACGTTCCCAACGTAATCCCCTTCTGAAGAAAAAACAGAAGGGGATTACGTTGGGAACGTAAATATCACGTAGAGAGTGAATTATAGCTATATTGATAGAATTTCAGACTCCTGTACAGTACCCATGGGTGGAAGTACAACAACTTCCAGAAAGAAACCAGGAAACACGCTTGTTTTGTACAACGTGCCGAGAAAAGAAAAAACAAAATGCTATGGGTACAGTCGGATCCACAAATATTCAGATTTCGACTATAAAAAAACACGACGCAACGTATGAGCACCAGGCAGCTTCTGCTAAACGTTTACTAATATTATTATTTTTACTGATTTGGGGGGGCGGGGGGGGGGGGGGGGGGGGGGGGGGGTGATGATAGGATTTCATTTTCAGGTCCTAATTTAGTTTCGCCAGTTTTGAAACTTGTTGGAGAAGACGGATTCAGTCAGAACTATAGTCCTGTCGCATTTTATATTTTATTATTATCCACGTATCAATATTCTAAGGCTAAAAAAAAATGTGTTTGATTCTCAGGCATAGTCTCGTTGAAAAGTATGACCTTCGTTGATCCTTTTATTTCATTTCCTATAGAATCATAGAGTTTCAGACCCATTCTTTGAACCGAAAAATTGCTTCCATTTCATTCTAGGCAATCGGTAATTAATGTACAGGTGACATTACATTGTATTTCATCAGTTTGTTGCCGGAGTACCAGAATGTTCTGTGTCCCACTAGCACGCAGTTTTTTTAACGATTCCTTTTGAATAAAATAAAAAAAAAACTTTTTACCTAATTTAGAAATGTATCTTTTATTGAATGAAATTGGGAGGTAAATAATACACCTGACATTCTGTGTAAGTCTTTATTACAAAATGATACTGAATTATAAATGGTTGCAACATAAAAATCTTGTACTCCTCCAATAAGTTGCCAAGGAGTACACGATACTTCTGGATTTAGTCCAGGTACTCCCTCGGGTCAAAATGGGGGATTAATTACTCTTCTGAAAAAAAAATTATCTGGAGCACTGCCAAAGGGAAATATTGAGGTCTGACTAAACTAAGTTCTAAGAACATTGGCCACGGCAACATTTTTCGTCGGAAATTGAAGAAAATCGATAGCTCCCATCTAGAGGTCACCCCAAACAAGCATAACAAGTTTCAAAGCGATCCAATCACAAATGTGCCCTGTAGGGTGTGCCAAAGGGAAATATTGAGGTTTGACTAAAATAAGTTCTAAGAACATTGGCCACGGCAACATTTTTCATCAGAAACTGAAGAAAATCGATAGCTCCCATCTAGAGGTCACCCCAAACAAGCATAGTTTCAAAGTGATCTGATCATAAATGCGACCTGTGAGGTGTGCCAAATGAAATTGTGGACGTACGCCGACGGACGAGAAGTGATGGCAATAGCTCCGCTTGACTTTGTCAAGTTGAGCTAAAAATGCTTTTAAATGCAACAATTTTAGTTATACTGGGTGGCCTTCGGTATTTAGTAGGACCCCAACAGTGAACAGGAGTGCCAGATGTGTAATTTAGGTGTGGTGGAAACGCTGAAACACTTTCTACTAGAATGCCCAAAATACCAGTCTGAAAGAACAGGATTCACTAGCAGTGTAATGGGGAAGTGGGATGGGAGAATGAAGGACATGTGGTTAGTGAGTGATTCAAAGGAAAGGGTTAATATGCTAATCGGAGAGATCGAAAAGAATGGGGCAAGGGATGTCAAGCAGTTTGTATCCGAGTGTTGGGAGGAGAGAAGAAGCGTGGGAATAGGGAGGCAGTTGGGAGCACAAAATGAACGTTAGAACGACCCCAATAATGGAACTTATAATCTAAAAACAAATATGTTCCACGACTTTTTCATTTTTTTTTTCATTTCAAATATTTTTTATCATTACTGAACACCCATAATAGCAAGAAATTAAGTGAGAAATATATATAATTACATTTTGGAGGGTCAGATTCGGTATTGTGGGACCTGCCAGTTATACAGTATCAAAAGCACAGGTACTTGGCACAAGCTGTGAAATCGAAAGAAAAATGATATTTGGTAGCATTTTTAAATCGATGCTGACGTGCCCCATAATGGTATAGAAATATTAACAAGGTACACGGCTCCGGGACGTTTCGTCCTGGGACAATTCTTCCTAAATACATTATCAAACCAGGACGATTTGTTCCTGAAAAGTAATTTGGTGATATAAATGATAATACATGTATGATTATTTTAAAACTGAATTATCGCAGAAATCGACTGTTTGGGAGGATGAGACAAGTGGAAAAATATCCCTAACTGCTTTTGTCTGATATTTCAGCCGTTAAAAAAGTGTAAATCAGTCATTTCCTGTGATTTACACTTTATTGTTGGCCGAAATAACAGGCATTTAGTACGAATACATAAATTAATGTTCAAGTGGAAAGTGTAAAGGTAGCTTGAATACTAAATATACTCCATAATTCAGCATTTTAGTGATATTTTTGTCCATTTACCCCAGAAATTGCCGGCTTTCATGTTAATTCAGATTCATTAACATTCGTTTTCCATCCCATGCTGCTGTTCCAATTAAAACTGGCCTTAACATACCCTTTTGTTTTCCTAACTTAAACTAATATAATTTTCAAACATTTTCGAAATCACGTTTGTTTTCATTGTGACAATGCACACATCAGGCTAATCATGACAAATCAAAGCTGTTGTCACATCTACTCAGTCAGCTTATTAATTGTCTGATCATTACAGCCCTGTCTGTTTATTGACTCTGATTACTGATCAAAGTCTGTTGTTATAATTGCTTTTCAAAACATGTGTTTTATATTGTGTACAACTTTTTTGTTATAAATAATGACTCCTAGGGGGGTTGACCACCCCCTACTAGATGGGTCCTCTGGCGACAGATAGGGGATGGCCCCCAGAAATTGCCTGTTTTCATGTTAATTCAGAATTCAGTAACATTTGTTTTCCATCTCGTGCTGCTGTTCCAATTAAACCTGGCCTTAACATATCCTTTTGTTCTTAACTTAAACTAATATAATTTTCAAACATTTTCGAAATCATGTTTGTTTTCATTGCGACAATGCACACTTCAGGCTAATCATGACAAATCAAAGCTGTTGTCACATCTACTCAGTCAGCGTATTAATTGTCTGATCCTAACGGCATTGTTTGTTTATTGACTCTGATTACTGATCAAAGTCTGTTGCTATAATTGCTTTTGAAAACATGTGCTTTATATTGTGTACAACATTTTTGTGATAAATAATGACTCCTAGGGGGTTGACCACCCCTTACTAGACGGGTCCCCAGGAGGCAGATAGAGGATGGCCTGCTCAATTGGACAGGTTTGCTGGTTAATAATTGGCAGGTTCTCTCAACTGAGCTGGTTTGCCGTGGAATATGAAAAATACACACCCCCAGACCAAAATGGTCAATCCTGCTAATACCACACTGCAGGCACCTTGTTCTCCTGTGAGGTGTGGAGGAAGGGATCCTGGCAGTTGAGGAGTAGTGGCCCCAATTTGGACAATCTCCAAGATGGAGATCAGGTCGTAAACACTGCTTTGGCCCTGATCTCCATTTTTCAGATAATGTCCAACACACTGCTTTGTCCCCAACTTCGGGAGAAGATGGATGGCCCGTTCGGGCAAGTGGAGAGCCCCGTCGTTGGGAAGAAGACTATAGAAAAGTGTTTGAATCTTTATTGGAGAAAATGGGAGGTGTTGTTGCAGCAAAAGTACGGAGATGCATGGCTGACTTTGAACGAGGTGTTTGGTTGGCAATTAGAGGCCTTTTGTCGACCGTTGAATCGACAGGTTCGGTATTAGAACAACTTTTCACTTATGCCGAGAATCAGAGGGTCTGTTCGACTCTGTGGCCACCACACACTTGGTCTGTTTTTTGCATTGACTGTCAAACCAAACAATGACTGTGAAGGCTGGCATAAATTTGGAGAGAGTATGAGAACAAAGTAAAAGCACCCAGACAATCTCTAGTAGCCATCAGTTTACTTATCAGCAAACATGAGTGTCACTAAATTGTATTTGTATCACAGTACTATCACATTAGTATCAAAGTATCATTATCAAATTATTCTCAATAAATGTCACATTTTCACTTAAATTTCTCTAATTATTTTGCCATTATTCCTTGAATAAATGCAAAATAATTTACAAAATATGACAAATATTTCTCAATACATGTAACTTTTTTCACTAAATTTCTCTAATTATTTCTCTTCAATAAATGCAAATTAATCAGAAAAAAGAACCAAGCACCACCAGGTACCACACAATATTTTTCTCAATAAATATCACATTTTTCACTGAATTAGTCATTTATATACATGTATGTGCTATTAATAAAGAATAAATAAACAAATAAAAGAAAATCGGAGCTGTTGTTTTTTTCATTGCACAAATCCTAGCAGACGAAACGGCCAGTGGACGATTCGGTCTCGTTGGCGGATGAAATGGGTGAATTTGCTAGCGGAGGATATGGGTAGCAGACGAAATTAGCATTTCCCCTAATGGGACCATTCCTGTAATTGTCCCAAATTTTATTTTGGCGTGACTGTGTCTTGCAATATTTCTGTTGGTTGGACTGGAATAAACGTTACTCACCTACAACATTCGACTTACTTGCGAACATGTCACCTCATTAATTTTTCATAAATATAATTATGGTTACATGATAATTACAAGATACACAATACTTCGATACTGGTTTTAGTCGTCTGAAACTTACTGCATGGTTTTCCGTTGTCCCTATGTCAAGAAATTAATATTGCTATACAAACATAATAATTGATAACACACTCAATGATGTCAAACGGAAGATTGCTCGGTGGTGGCCTGTGAATACAAGAGATGAAATGGTGGCTCAGTGTGTTGGTAGGGTAAAAAGGGCAGAGCGTCACTATTCTCTGAAAAAAATTATTGGGATGAATCATCCCGATATTTGGGACGAATCGTCCCGGTTGTAGTTTTGGGACAAAACATCCTGGGGCAAACTGGTTTCGGGACGAAACGTCCCGTCACCAGGTACACAACTTGCTTTTCGAAAATGCTAGCACTCATCTTCGTTATACCTAGTTCAGCAATCTGAACGTAGTGGCTACCCCTCTACGTTCAGCTTCTTCCCATTCAGTCCTATAGAAAAAGTTCCCATCAAGTTTTTATATGAACTCAAAACTCGAAATTAGGAATATATATCAAGCATTCACCCTTATTACCAGCTGCAATCGATAGTACACGTACTTCCTTACATTTGGGCAGAGTTTATTAATCCAAACTAGGTTTTATCCTTTAATTGTCGTCATTTGTGTACTCGCGAGGCGGCGACGGAGATTTCAAAATCGGCCATGTTTTTGTTTAAATATAAAACAGTACAAACGATAACCCGGTAATGGCGCCGAAACGCATAGACCTTTTTATCGGTGCAGAATCAGAATCTTGATCTCATTCGCGCAGAGGAGGTAATCAAACTCGGTCGCATTCGCAGAGCAGATTATCAAACCCATTCTACGCAATTGCGATCGAATTTCCTCGGGAGTTTTGAGTTCCCATAAAAACTTGAACTACGTTATACCCTCCTCAAATTTGATTCACATAACGTATCAAACAGTACCCAGCGTCAGGAGAAAGGGGAATGAATAAGCTTTACAGTGGTGTAATGTATTACACGACCATTGGGTGTTCCTGGGTTGTTCATGATAACTGGGAGAAGTCGCAGAAAAGGCATAAAAACATTTAGTCGGACAAGATAGTGTGCAGTGGAAAGTGGGTTACGAGCAACAATTATCTGATTTATTATAAATAATTCGAGGTCTCATTATCTATGGAGGGCAGATTCAAATATCAACCGTATACCTTTATCAATTACTAATCTCGGAGTGAAACTCGAAGTCTCATCTAACTTTCCTTCAAATTTTAGTTATGGAAAGTGATTGTGGGAAATCTGATCAACCTTTCCAGGGGTTCCATTAACTATTTGAATCGTGTGATCATTTAATTCATCGGGAAATATTTGAGTGAAAAAAACCACCGAAAACAGTTCTCTTGTAATTTAAATTTAAAATTTAAAAACTCCAACGCGACATGGATTGTTTTCAAATTCAACACAACACTCAAGCTCAACAGACAACACAACAGCTTGACTGTTCATCTTTTGGAGATCATAGCTAAATCACCTTTGTTTTTCGGCATTTTGTGATGTCGTAGTCTCTAAATGAATGTCTGATGATCAAATACCGCGATAAAAGTTATTACGGGTGCAGTGTGTTGCGAAATAATAAATATATACGGAAACAAATTGCGACATGTGTTTCTTATTCAGCGTAGGAAGTAACTGTGACTGTGGTGCATTTTGGGAACAAACGGCGATAACTGTGGAAAAATAAGGTTGAGTATTGGAAAAACCTTCTAGTCAAATAGGACCAGGGTTGATTCGTATCTTTGGGATCATTGCTTATCGAGCTCGCGCTTTTCGGCCCTGCGCTTTTCGGCCTCGCGCTTTTCGGCGTCGGGTTTGGCGCTTTTCGGCCTCGGGGGATTATTTGGGTTCTTTCAATGATAGTCTTTCCATGTTGATGGACAAGAACAAAATAAAAACACTTTACAACTTTCATTTTTTATTATATTTTGATATGTAATCGACAAAAATTAACATAACAGATATTACATTTCACTACAGAGGGGTGTGAACATTGTTAAGATTAACTTCCCTGTCAAGATGACGAAGGTGCAATAATTTGTTGGGGTTTTTTAGCACTCTGGGATGAATTGCTTGCCAAACAATCTAGAAATCTATTGATTTTCAAACAAGCAGGTGATTGAAATCGCTAAGAAAACACACATTGTTTGGAAAACAGTTTATCTAATAGACTGTTCAGAAAATAATTTCTTGCACCTTGGTAGACGAGTTTTAAACTGATTAGCACAGATTATGACTTACTGGAAAGCAATTACTACGGGTATTGGGGGATAAAAGTTTACGGGTAGCAGAGCCTTATTTGGAGAGGAGCGGGGTGGGAGGTCAGAGGCAAGTATAATAATAATAACTCTTTGGCCAGCCGCTGATTTGTCGCGGTCCTCATAAGAGAAGGCCATCATTCCCCGTGCACCCCACCCCCTCTTCCCCTCCTCTCCTCCCAGCAAGTATAACTAGAGTGGACATAGGTGGGATAATCAAGAGTGAGGGGGACAGAATAAGTTTACCAGGACTAGCGCCAGAAAACAATGGACCCAGTAGGCGGAAGCCAATGAACCTCGGTACCCTGAAAGTGTGTTATTGCAACATCCAGGGTCTCCACCGGAAAGTAAGTGAAATTGCTACATTGGTCGAGGCAGAGGAGTTTGACGCATGGGCTTAAGCGAGACGTGGGTAAGACACGAGGAACGGGTAGACCAAGTAAGCGGATGTGTGTGGATAGGTGTAGGGCGAACGGAGGGTCAGAAAAGGGAGAGGGGTAGGCATGTACATTAAAGAGAACTTAAAACCGTCGCTGATCACAGATCTGGAAGATATCATCACATCGGCTGAGGTGTTAAAAGAAATTGGATGGGTAAAGATCAGTCTGGGATTGTGTACTGTGCGGTGGAGGGAAGTAAACCCGAGTGGAATGCTCGATATACTCAACAATAAGGTCCAATATCACTGAACTAGAAAACAGGGGGCTCGGTATAATTCTGATGGGCGACTTTAATGGACACATAGGTGATAAGGAAGAAGGCATAGAGGGTGGGGACAAGAAAGTCAACAGGAATGGAAGGAAGCTGTTGAACTTCATAAATGAGCTCGGTCTGAAGATTCTGAACAGGGACGCTAGATGTAAGGGGAAATGGACCTGGGAGAGAAACGACAGAAAATCAATAATTGACTACATTCTCACAGATATGACTTTATGGAGGGAGGTGATAGGGGTAGAAGTGGACGACGAGGGAAAAATGGAATTGGATAGTGATCACAACTTGATTACAGTGACGATGAGGGCCAAAAACCTAGAGAAAAGCAAAGGAAGCTTCAAGGAGGTTTGGGAACTCAAAAAGGATGCCGACTGGGCGAAGTTCGAAGAAAAATGAAACCAAAGCCCCCGGAGAGTGCGAAATAGCAGTCCTATTAGGACGATAAGAACGACAGGGGGGGGGGGGGGGGGGTCGAGTTCGAGCGTATTTTGGAAATGGGTGAACAAACGTAACAAAGGGAATAACCCACAGAGCATTAAAGTAGATGGCAGAGTTACAGAAGAGCGAGATCAAATCGCATTAGAACTAGTCAAGCACTGAGAGAAGGTAAACGATAAGCGATGGGGCATGGGGAACCCACCAGAGTGTCCGAACCAGGTCGAGGAAAATCTATCGAACTTCGTGTGCAGCAAAATCAAAACTGAGGAGGTGCGAAGGGTGATCTCGAAATTAAGGAATGGAAAAGCGGGAGGGGTGGACGAAATTCCTAACGAGTTTATCAAAAAAGGGGGAGACGAACTCTTGGAAAGCCTAACTGTCCTGTTCAATTTAGCCATAGAAAAACAAGAGGTCCCAAAGGAGTGGAGGGAAAGCAAAGTGACATTTATTCACAAAAAAGGGGGAAAAAGACGTCTTGGATAACTATCGAGGGATCTCTGTCAGCAGCAACATTGGAAAAGTCTTTTGTAAAGTCCTGTATGGGAGATTAGAGGAGGTGATCGAAGAGAAGGGTTTTTTGGGAGAAATCCAGAATGGCTTCAGGAAGGGAAGGAGAGTCACTGACCATCTTTTCACGATAGAATCCGCGAAAGCAAAAAAAGAAAAAGATGTTCATGGCCTTTTTGGATGTTAAAAGGGCTTATGATAGAGTATGGAGGGAGGGTATGTGGCGCAAGCTGGAGACTCTGGGCTTGGGGGGGGGGGGGGCGAGTTTGTTGGGATTATGAAAGCATTATATAAAGATGTACAGAGTGAACTTAGCCTGGGAAACATTACAACAAAACGTGTGCCTATGGGGATAGGCCTAAAACAGGGGTGTATCCTTTCGCCAATTCTTTTTGCATTGTACATCAAAGGTTTAGGAGATGAACTCCTGCATAGCGACGAGGGGGTTGCAGTTGGTGACCTGAAGATCCCAGGGCTATTTTTTGCAGACGATATGGTGCTAGTGTCAGAAAGCGAAGAGGGGCTAGCGAAGATGCTGGGAATTGTTGGGAAATATGGGACAAATTGAGAGTCGAACTTAATGAAAGCAAGAGCAAAGTTATACCCGCGGGCCGCAAAGTGGACCCAACTCGAAGGTGGAGAGTGGGGGAGTTCTGCATTCCGGAAGGTAGCAGTGGACTTCTTAGTGTAGGAGAGACTAGCGATTACGAGTATTTGGGGGTAAATATAACCATCACAGGAAGAGGCATCTACCGAAACCACACACATAAATTGATTCTGAAGGGGAAGCGAATCCTTAACCAAATGAAACTTATAGGGAGAAACAGTTTCAATAAGGTTTTCGTGGGGAAAACTATTTGGGAAATGGTGGGTCTGCCAAGTATAACATATGGCACGGAAGTTGTACCCCTAAACAACATAGCCGTAAAGAGCTTGGAAATCCTGCAGAACGATGCAGGCCGATGGATAACAGGCTCGAGTAATGCCGCAGCGTTAGAAGCGATCAGGGGTGAGCTTGGGTGGATGAGGATCAAGGACAGGATAGACCTATTGAAACTCGGTTATCTTAATTATTTGGTAAATCTCCCCGATAGCCGATGGTGTAAAGTAATGTTCCTGAGAACTTTCAACTCAAATATCAAGACGGGGTGGATGGTCCAAGTGAGGGAGCTAGTAGAAAACTACTTATTGGAGATCTCGGACCTTGACTTTGGGGCAAACCAGGGCAAAAAGATCGTCAGAGAAAGGGTCATGGAGGATTGTAACCGTAATTGGCGAGAGGGGGTCAAATCAAAAAGATCTTTGGGTGGCCTGCGTGATGAAGAGAAGCCTGGTTTTGAAGAGTACCTTGATGGCACCTTTGGGGGGTCACTGTTGTTCAAGCTGAGGTCGCGGTCCCTGGAGCTGAGGGGAAAAATTGGGAAAAACAGTGAAAAGGAGTGCCAGATGTGTAACTTGGGCGTGGTGGAGACCCTGGAACACTTTCTTGTAGAATGCCCAAAGTATCAATCTAAAAGAATGAGATTCACTGGGAGTATAATGGGGAAGTGGGATGGGAGAATGAAAGACATGTGGTTAGGGGGAGACTCAAAGAAGAGGGTTAATATGCTAATCGGTGAGATTGGGAAGAATGGGGCAAGGGATGTCATCAAGCAGTTCGTCTCCGAGTGTTGGGAGGAGAGGAGAAGCGTGGGAATAGGGAGGCAGTTGGGAGTTCAGGGGTAACCATGGCCTTCTCGTTCGAGAACCGCGACAAATCAGCGGCTGGCCAAAGTGTTATTATTATTATACAAATACATACGCCTTCGGCGCGCTAAAACCTTTCATTCATTCATTCATCAAAAACATTAGCACTACGACTGGATCGCTGGAAACTATTAAATTATTTTGCAGTTATTTACTATAAAGTACCAATAGGTGCTTTGCAGCTAATAATTGCAAAATAATTATGTTCGGGGAGCTAGGCATGACTTTATGTTGTAAATAATTTTAGAATTATTTACTGGGACTGGCCGGGTCACTTGAAACGATTAAATTATTTTGCAGATATTTACTGTAAAGCACCCATATGAAGAAATAGGCCTAACTGTATTGCGATTTCGCTGAAATAAGAGGAGTTATTGAAGTGTTATTCAAAGAGAAGCACGATGGGGAAATTGAGGTGAATCGAGAGTGCTGATTTCAAAATTTCTTCCACACAACGTTTCGCCAATGGATTCAGCCATGTCTACCAACTGAAAATCGATGATGGATAACGAGTCTCAAAATTCTGCGTTTTGCCCAGAAATGTCGCGGGCGTGGAAAAGTCTAGTTTTAAAGATCCCTCGAAGATTAACTTTCAATATTTGTGCTGAATATTCCAAACCCGAGGTTTGACTCACTCTGGTTAGGAAATTTATGAAAGACCGAAACTGAAAAGTGTACTGACCGCGGTTCAACTGACGATAATGAAGTACTTCAGACTCAACCGGCTGTACGAAGACTGCTTAAAATGTGTACCGACTGAAATATACGCAGTATCGGAGCATCAGTCTAATATCTGTCTTATCAAGAGCACTATAGAGACTGACAAACGAGCAGAATCTTTCTCATATCATAGGGAGTCGTCGCAAGCCTTGTCGTGCTATCAAAAACACCAACATAAAGGCGAATGAAAGGAAACGAAAACCGCCACGTGATGATCAAGACTGTACAGGGGTAATACTTTTTGCCGGTAAAAAGGACGGTATCCGGTAAAAAAGGACGTTAAGTGTATAAAAACTACGTTTTAAAGTACTAAATGTACCTCTGAATCTATGAAAAGTGATTATTTAAGGAAGCTTACGCAATAATAAATATATAGAAGGAAGATTAAGTATTGTTTGTTTTACTGTAGACTATTTTCAAGACAAAATAGATCATTTCACCATCGACACTGATCGACAAGTCATTTTGTGCAAGGAAAACAACGATTTCGTTGAGGTGCACGGCGGGGTGAATATTATCATACTTGCTCGACGGAGGTGTAGCTAATTATAGATGTTTCTGTTCACTACGAGGGGATTTAACAGAAATATTTTTTGAAGAGAAACCATTTATAATTTGAAAATAGTCTACAATAAAACAAACAATACTTATTCTTCGTTTTATATTGCGCATGCTTCATTAAACTGTCACTTCACACTTTCAGAGGTACATTCAGTACTTTAAAGCAGTTTTTATACACTTACCGTCCTTTTTACCGACAACAAGTTGTATTCAAGCCTTTTTTTAAACGGGGGTTCATATTTTATTTTCAGTTAGCGTTTCGCCAAACACATGCCGAGGTGATAATGAATATTAAAATCAACCTTACATCAGTGGATACTAGTTCTAGATTCCTGTCCCTCCTCTGTGATACCCGCATGAGCCTATTAAGACTTGGACCCCTTGTGCTCACTCCACCAATCCCTATGTGTGAGCCCACAGTGGTGGGCCCAGAGTGGTGGGGGGGGGGGGGGGGGGGCTGAGGAGCCCCAAATGCAAACCGTAACTTACTGTTTTTAACCCCACGTTTCCTCAGGAGGCACCAGAATCGATCTCAGAGCTTCAGAATTTGAAGAAAAAAATATCCGGGAAAGGGGCCTCAACTGTGGGAGGGAATACGCCAAAGTCCATAGTTCAAGCCATTGAAATAGGCCAGCGTTATGTCAATCTTGCCCACCCCCCCCCCCCCCCCCCCACCACCATTTCGAAAATATGGGAAATGGATTATATATCTAGCGGGCGGGGCGTAGCCGGGATTCCGTAATTGGGGGGGGGGGGGGGTCAATCATGATATTTGTTAGGTCGTTGTGGGGTCCCCAGGCCTAACTATGACTAGACCTCCCCAGAAACACATTATTGTAAACAATTCCAATCGCCCGCTAGGTACATTAGTGTCTATCATACACAATATGTATAGTGGACGACCGGAATTAACACGCAATAGATTTGGAATGCTTCCAGTTACCCCAATCGAAGGCCTGGGTGAGGGTTAAAAACAATAAGTGACAGTTTGCATTTGGGAGCTCACCCCCACCCCAACTCCGCCCCACCACTTGGAAGAAAGTTAAGTTGCTAGACTCTGGGGGAGATCGATCCTGGTGCCTCCTG